>JAVJIF010016912.1:0-95002 GCA_038442645.1 Agave tequilana | reverse complement strand
CGCTTGTTATTGGGAACTGCGTTTTTTGCTAGTGTTATATAACGGCCGGGTGCTGTTATATTCTGTAACGGGTTCTAACGAGTTACATAACGTGTTTTTTAAAACATTGATCTAAACAAGGAAATCCTCATTTATATACCACATATCCGATGTCACCATCATCTAAGTTCATACAACTTGAGTTGCCCTCAGGGTAACAGAACTAGAGTGTGTCTGGAGTATCATGGTATCACAGAGGTCATGTGTCATAAGTAAGGGGTCAACTCAGGGTATAATATTATAACTCGAATATAAGGTGTTGCATTTAATTTATCAAATATAATAATTAGTACACGTTTGATATTCAATCGCCTCCCTACTACGCATCACATCACCGATAGTCCGTACTAGAGTTCGCACTTTGTAGAACTTTACCCGGGTCTGATATGTGAGTACCAGGAGCCGAACAAAGGAGAGACCAAATATCACACGTTTCCTAATATTAGTATTTGGTTGTTATGTTCTTATGTTATGATTGTCCCTTTCCCACCGGCGTCCCACAACACCGACAGTTCACGCTGGAGCCCGCACTTCCAGTAGAACTCATCCGAACTCTGATACGCGGGTACCATTATTCGAATAGGGGAGAGACCAAATACACGTGCTCCAGGAGTTATCGTTGTACATGTATGTGTGTTAATAGGCACTGAGAATGCTTATCACGCCAAACACCAGGCGGTACAGGCAGGAGGGAGAAAGTGGCTCCACAGATTCAAGAGATGACCCCCACAGATTCAAGAGGTAGCCCCCACCACGTGTGTGGTGTGACATTTTGCTCCATGTGGCACTTTGCTTTGAGGGTTGATATAGGAGGTAGCCCCACAGATTCAAGAGGTGGCCACCACAGATTCAAGAGGTGGCCCTCACCAGTGTGTGGTGGCGGCACTTTGCTCTGTGTGGCACTTTTCTCTGTATAGGGAATGGATTCTAGAGGTGGCCCTACGGATTCAAGAGGTGACCCCCACCATGTGTATTGTGTGACACTTTGCTCCGTATGGCACTTAGTTCCATTCAGGAACTGCCGAACGCTAGCACGATCGTGTGATACATCCTCGTCATTCCGACACCAGGCATGCTCTGCTGGACGCTGGAATGACTGTGCTATTAACAAGAGTAAACAGTGCAGGGGCATGCGTATAGGAGATACAGGAGTTCAGGAGTACCAGATGTCTGGTAATAATATAATAATCATGCATATGCCAGGTAATACAGGTGTCAGGCGTCAAGTATAACATGTCAAGTACCGGTATTATATATCATGTGTTAAGTATAGCATGGTAAGTACAGTGTCAGGTATCATATGTCAAATATAGCATGGCAAGTACTGGTGTCAGGAATCATATGTCAAATATAGCATGCCAAGTACCGGTGTCAGGTATCAAATGTCAAATATAGCGGTGTCAGGTATCATATGTCAAATATAGCATGGTAAGTATCGGTGTCGGGTATCATGTGTCAAATATAGCATGATAAGTACCGTGTCGGGTATCATGTGTCAAGTATAGCATGGCAAGTACCAGTGTCAGATATCATGGGTCAAATATAGCATGGCAAGTCCGGTGTCAGGAATCATGGGTCAAATATTGCATGGCGAGTACTGGTCGGGTATTATATGTCAAATATACATGGCAAGTACCGGTGTTCGGTATCATGTGTCAAATATAGCATGGCAAGTACCGTGTCGGGTTTCATAAGTCAAATAAGTAGCGGTGTATCATGTAGTAAAAGTTACAGTGGCAATGACTAGGCATATAACGGTAATAGCAAAGCATATAGCAATACAGAAAATGTACTCGCATAATGATAAAATAGAAGTATGTTAAAAAGAAACTGTACTCGCCTCAATATCAAAACACAATACCGAGTAATATCTGGGAAATTTATGAACACAACGTTCAAGCCAACATTCCAAATAAATATATATAATAATATAATAATATATATATAAATATATTTTTGAGAGAATAAGAAAGGAGAGAGAGGATTAGTCAGAGAGAAAGAGAGTTTTAGAGAGAGAAAGTCTAGAGAGAGAAAGAGGATTTTTAGAGAAAGTCTAGAGAGAAAGAGAAATTTCTAGAGATAGAAAGTCTAGAGAGAGAAAGTGAGAGTAGGAGAGAGAGTAGAGAGAAATATTAGAGAGTGGATAGAGGAGAGAGAAGTGGCTAGAGAGAGAATCTAGGATAGAGAGAGATGAGAGAGAGAATAGACAGAGAGAGAGAATGGGGGTAGAGGGCTGCTGCTGCTGCCCCCTCTCTTAACACACGGCCTGGCTCAGCCAGCCGTGGCCCTCCCCAACCTGGCCGCGTGCGCGACCAGGGGAGATCACCGGAGGCTGCGCCGGCCATGGGCCGACACAGGCCTAGGGGTGGCCGCCAGCCACCCTAAAAGAGTGGGGGAGGAGAGGGAAAAGAGAGAGGGAGAAAAAGAGAGAATGGAGGGGGGCGGCACAGGGGCCAGGAGGCCCCCTGGCCGCGCCCAGCCGCCGGCGACGCGCCGGCGGCGCTCAGCCCCCTTGGGCGCCGGATCTAGGAGAGAGTGTTAGAGAGAGTGAGTTGGGTGGGAATTTGAGGAAAAGAAGAGAGGAAGAAATTGGGAGAGAGATAGAGGAGATGGGGGCTGCTGTCGTTGCTGCGTTTTTGGCCAGGGGAAGAAGAGAAGGAGAAAAGAAAAGAAGGAGAAGGAAAAAAGAAAAAAGGAAAAGGAAAATGCATTTGGGAAAGGGGAGGAGATGGTTTATTTAGAAGAAAAAAATGATGTTATGGCATAGGATTGACAGGTGATGGGATGGGGAAGTGGCTGTATCAGGTTGACTTGGGAAGGGGAAAGGAAAAAAGAATGGAGAAAGAAAATAATATTATTTAAATAGGGTAAAAATTGACTGTTTCAGAATCGCTCTGAAAAATTCTCAAAAATAGAAATATTATTTTAAGATGCCTGGTGAAATCAGATTCAAGAAATTCAATCTAGTTTTCAATTTAAAAATGCTGAAATCTTCTGGCGATACCGGTCGACACCAAAACCGATGGATTTTCGATAATTTTGAAAAATCTCAAAAAATGTATTTAGTTAGAAAATAAGATTTTAAGCGGTAATGTGAAAGCCGTTTTTGAAAATTCAATTCCGTTTGAAAATTAAAAAAATCCGGGAATCAGTCAGCGATGCCGACCAACACCGGTTATGGAGATTTTGCAGAAAATTTCTAAAAATTTTAGCAAATCATGAAAATTTAAAATATTTGAAATGATGTTTGAAACTAAAATCGGTCAAATCGGACTAGCAGAAAGCTAAATCGAGCAATGCACTAGGTTCGGGCCCCCGGTTCAGACTAGGGCTGACTCCGAGTCTATGAATCCAATCCAATACAAAACAATCACACTAATAATCATAAAACAAAAATAAATACAAGATAAATCAAAGAAATATGTTAGAAAAATCAGAATACATATCTAAGTACGTATTCCAGGAACGGGGTGTTACATTCCATCCACCTTACAAAAATTTCGTTCTCAAAATTTTGATAAGGGGAAGATGAGCACAGAAAGATAGGAACGAGGATTATACCAATCAAGATATGAGTAACTGAGGGTAATTCTCACAAATCGACTGAATGATAAACTCAAGACTGAGACATTTCTGCACTTCTGCCGTATATATCCTGACGGTGCCATAATAATACTGACTTGTTGTCTGCTAATAAAAGAATATTGCCAGAACTTCAGAAGACTGACCCATTCTGAATAATATTAAGTGAGCTGACTTGGTGAGTTAATCAATAATACTGCGAAGCAAAGCTGATGAAACCCATAGAAATCTATAGTGCTGAAATTCATAATATAATATAAAGCCCCGCATGGCATGAAGCTGTCCTTGACGAAGAATCTGTAGTAGAATTACCGATGTTGTATACATACTACCTCTCTGAGAATAAACCAGAATACCAAAGATAAAGAAAACTCTGATAATACTGAGCATAAATAAAGAAGACCGATAATCAAGGATTTCTGAATACTGGGCATTGCAATCTCCGAAGGACATAGACAAGAATATCGAGTAACCATGGAGAATTTTGAAGACTGACTTCTGAATGATAACTTACAGATGAAACATTAAAGAATACTCAATCCCTACAAGGTGGCCGAATGGATCATTCATACGGATCATGGCAATAGCTCAGTTACAGTGAGAAAATCCTGTACATCGGATCTATGGAAACACGCTAGGCGGAAGAAATCCAAGGAACAGGCTAGAGTGCTAAGCAGCACTGAAGGGACTAGCCACGGACGGAACCAAGCCTAGGTGAGGCCATCGCGTAACACATCTCAGGCGTTAAGCATTAGGGTGCAGCGGAGCTAACGCTCTGCGAGGCTCGCACTTGGCGGAGCTCACGTAGCGAAGCCAACGCGTACACAACGCTAAATGCTAGGCACCAGGGTGCAGCGAAGCCCACACCTGGTTAGGTCCATGGGTGACTAGAACACAACCCTCGCTTGACGAGGCTAGCGGGGTCCGTAGTCCACCAAATCAATAAAACCGCCAGAAGTTGGTGGCTCTGAGAACACGATCAAGAAATCATAATAACCGAAACGAGTCCTGAGTGCTGTCTCCATAACTCTGTCTGGCAGAAGCCCTGAATCTGGAATACTGTTTCATATCGACACTCCTCAGGTAATGATACGGTCTGTCTGATTATATAAGTGATGACTACACCACTTGCTGTGCTGATTTCGGTGATGTATTCATATATACAAGAATAGAATGCGAGGCCGAAGAACCATCCAATATAAGAGTAGGTGATGCACCAAAGTCAAAGAATACCAGAACATAATGATAGCAAACCACATCTATCTTGCTGCTACCCTACCAGTCTATCCATATTTTGAGTTTGTATAAGGATGACAGGAACTGGAAATGGAAAAAGGAAGAAAGAGATTTCAAGAATCAAGGAAAGAACGATTAAGAGGGATAGATAACTTGTACTTGTAGTTGGATTGTATAACTACGACTCATACATTCCAGTTGCAAATTTCTTTTACCATTAATTTGCCGACTGGTTGTACTGAAGATGTGAGAGCCTAGGCTCTGATACCACCCTATAACGCCACGATCTCACGGGTACGGAGACGTTACTACGACGTATATACGCAGGTTGGAAATACCCACACATATATACGCTAAGCATCAGTACAGGCAAGAATCAGAGTACGGAAGCACAGTGGTAACACACAATCCAGCAATAATAACACCATTACACAATTATCACAAGACATGATATAATTCTCAAGAATATATGATCACTAAGAAGCACAAAAGAAGGATGTACACTATGAAATGCAGGAAAATACTCACGAGTAGCAAGATGAGAATCTCACGAGCCGATCAAGGAGAGCTGGAAGAAGGAGAGTTCGGTGGGCAACTGCCAAACCACGCTCCCGCTGCGCCACATTGATCAGGTACAGTAAGGCCGCCACGGTCCAGTCTCTAGGATCTAGACATGAGGATCCAGGGTTGTTAGCAACCCTAGCGAGTACATATGATAAAGCTAAATGGTGTGCATAACAGGCACACGTGTACATGATCAAGTGATGTGGTCCAGGCATGCAGGTACAGGAAATGACAAATAATATAAGAAAATGACAGTAAATCTGAGATCAAGTAAATACATGTATATCAGTAAATCTGAATCGAAAAACATGTATGGAAAACGGTATAGAGAGCATAGGTATACATAATCATGCGACAAATATATTAAACATGTGATAAATACACTAAACACACGATAAATATAAGTATAGACAAAACTAGTTGTATAAGCTCAGATTATGGATTCATGGGGTTGATACGTCGAGGGATAATCCAAATAAGGAAATCCTTATATATATACCACATATCCTATGTCACCATCATCTGAGTTCATATAACTTGAGTTGCCCTCAGGGTAATAGAACTAGAGTGTGTCTGGAGTAATCATAGTATCACAAAGGTCATGTGTCATAAAGTAAGGGGTCAACTCAGGGTATAACATTAAAACTGGAATATAAAGGTGTTGCATTTTAATTTATCCAATAATAATAATTAGTACCGTTTGATATTTCAATCGCCTCCCTACCAGCGCCTCACATCACCAATAGTCCGTATTAGAGTTCATACTCTGTAGAACTTACCCGGGTCTGATACGTGAGTACCAGGAGCCGAACAAAGGAGAGACCAAATATCACACGTTCCTAGTATT
This sequence comes from Agave tequilana, assembly GCA_038442645.1. Taxonomy (NCBI): domain Eukaryota; kingdom Viridiplantae; phylum Streptophyta; class Magnoliopsida; order Asparagales; family Asparagaceae; genus Agave; species Agave tequilana. The sequence goes on along the minus strand of JAVJIF010016912.1, from coordinate 88,734 downwards.
ATTACTGTTTGATTGTTATGTTCTTATGTTATTATTGTCCCTTTTTCACCGGCGTCACACAACACCGACAGTTCACGCTGGAGCCCGCACTTCCAGTAGAACTCATCCGAACTCCGATACGCGGGTACCATTATTCGAATAGGGGAGAGACCAAATAACACGTGCTCTAAGAGTTATCGTTATACATGTATGTGTGTGTTAATAGGCACTGAGAATGCTTTTCACGGTAACACCAGGCGGTACAAGCAGGAAGGAGAAAGTAGCCCTTCAGATTCAAGAGGTGGCCCCCACCACGTGTGTGGTGTGACACTTTGCTCCATGTGGCACTTTGCTCTGAGGGTTAATACAGGAGGTAGTCCCACAGGTTCAAGAGGTGGCCCCCACCACGTGTGTGGTGTGGCACTTTACTCTGTGTGGCACTTTACTCTGTGTGGGGAATGGATTCTAGAGGTGGTCCCCACGGATTCAAGAGGTGGCTCCCACCATGTGTATGGTGTGGCACTTTACTCCGTGTGGCACTTAGTTCCATTCAGGAACCGCCGGACGCTAGCACGATCGTGGGATACATCCTCGTCAGCCCGACACCAGGCATGTCTGTCAGGCGCCGGAATGACTGTGCTATTAACAAGAGTAACAGTGCAGGGGGCATGAGTACGGAGATACAAGAGTACAAGAGTACAGGAGTTCAGAAGTACCAGATGTCTGGTAATAATATAATAATCATGCATATGCCAGGTAATACAGGTGTCAGGTGTCAAGTATAACATGTCAAGTACCGGTGTTATATATCATGTGTCAAGTATAGCATGGCAAGTACTGGTGTCAGGTATCATATGTCAAATATAGCATGGCAAGTACCGGTGTCAGGTATCATGTGTCAAATATAGCATGGCAAGTACCGGTGTCGGGTATCATGTGTCAAGTATAGCATGGCAAGTACCAGTGTCAGATACATGGGTTAAATATAGCATGACAAGTATCGGTGTCAGGAATCATGGGTCAAATATAGCATGGCAAGTACTGGTCGGGTATCATATGTCAAATATACATGGCAAGTACCAGTGTTCGGTATCATGTGTCAAATATAGCATGGCAAGTACCAGTGTCGAGTATCATAAGTCAAATATATAGCGATGTATCATGTAGTAAAAGTTACAGTGGCAATTACTAGGCATATAACGGTAATAGCAAAGCATATAGCAATACAAAAAATGTACTCGCATAATGATAAAATAGAAGTATGTTAAAAAGAAACTGTGCTCGCCTCAATACCGAAACGCAATACCGAGTAATATCCGGGAAATTTACGAACACCACGTTCAAGCCAACAATCCAAATAAATATATATAATAATATAATAATATATATATATATATAAATATATTTTTGAGAGAATAAGAAAAGAGAGGATTAGTTAGAGAGAGAAAGAGAGTTTTAGAGAGAGAAAGTTTAGAGAGAAAGAGGGATTTCTAGAGAGAGAAAGTCTAGAGAGAGAAAGAGAAATTTCTAGAGAGAAAGTGAGAATAGGAGAGAGAAATATTAGAGAGAGGAGAGAGTGGATAGAGGGAGAGAGAAGTGGCCGGAGAGAGAATCTAGGATAGAGAGAGATGAGAGAGAAGAGAAAGAGAGAATAGACAGAGAGAATGGGGGACAGAAGGCAGCAGCGGCCTGGCTCAGCCAGGCTGTGGCCCTCCCCAACCTGGCCGCGCTTGCGCGGCCAGGGGAGATCACCGGAGGCGGAGCGGTCGCCATGGCCGGCGCAGGCCTGGGGGTGGCCGCCGGCCACCCCAAAAGAGGGGGGAGGAGAGGGAGAAAGAGAGAGAGAGGAAGAAAAGAGAGAAGGGAGGGGGCTGTCGCCTCCTCCTCCGCCCACGCACAGGGGCCAGGGAGGCCCCCTGGTCGCGCCCAGCCGGCGGCGCTTAGCCCCCTTGGAGCGCCGGATCTAGGAGGGGGAGGGGGAGAGAGAGAGGGGTAAGTGAGGGAAGGAATTAGAGTGTGTTTGAGAGAGTGAGTTTGGGTGGGAAATTTGAGGAAAAGAAAAGAGAGAGGAAGAAAGTGGGAGAGAGATGGAGGAGATGGGGGTTGCTGTCATTAGTTGCGTTTTGGCCAGGGGAAGAAGAGGAGAAAAGAAAAGAAAGGAGAAGAAGAAAAAGGAAAAGGAAAATGCATTTGGAAAGGGGAGGAGATGGTTTATTTAAAAGAAAAAAATGATGTGATGGGGCATAGGATTGACAGGTGATGGGATGGGGAAGTGGCTGTGTCAGGGTTGACTTTGGGAAGGGGAAAGGAAAAAGAAGTGGAGAAAGAAAATAATATTATTTAAATAGGGTAAAAATTGACTAGAAAATAATATTATTTAAATAGGGTAAAAATTGACTATTTTAGAATCGCTCCGAAAATTCTCAAAAATAGAAAATATTATTTTAAGATGCCCGGTGAAATCGGATTCGAGAAATTCAATCTATTTTTCAAATTAAAAAAAATGCTAGAATCTTCCAGTGATACCGGTCGACACCAAAACCGGTTGATTTTCGATAATTTTGAAAAATCTCAAAAATGTCTTTAATTAGAAAATAAGATTTTAAGAGGTAAGGTGAAAGCCGTTTTTGAAAATTCAATCCCGTTTGAAAATTAAAATCCGGGAATCAGTCAGCGATGCCGACCAACACCAGTTTTGGAGATTTTGCAGAAAATTTCTGAAAAATTTCAGAAAATCATGAAAAATTTAAAATATTTGAAAATGATGTTTGAAACTGAAATCGGTCAAATCAGACTAGCAAAAAAGCCAAATCGAGTAATGTACTAGGTTCGGGCCCCCGGTTTAGATTAGGGCTGACTCCGAGTTCACGAATCCAAATTCAATACAAAACAATCACACCAATAATCATAAAATAAAAACAAATACAAGATAAATTAAAGAAATATGTTAGAAAAATCAGAATACGTATCTAAGTACGTATTCCAGGAACGGGTTGTTACATTAATAATAAAACTCTAAGCATGGATTATCAACTTAAGATACATTACCTGTCAAATATCTTATAATTTTAGAAATTAATTTCATAAAAGTGGTAGATCAATTGATGTGTACAAACAGCCATAGATAGGAGATTTAAATTTGACCATATGAAAATTTAGCCTAGGTTCATCTCTCTAGATGCTTGCAAGGAATCTAACAGCTCATGATGCAGTTATTAACAGGATGATGAACTGGATAATTACCGACCATTAAAATTAATCTCCAAAAGCAGTAAATAATTATCAGAATATTTTTAGGAGTTACAGAGAGATTGCCTGATTGGATTGTAGACCCAGAGGAATGTCTTGTATCAGATCTGCACTGCCCACAACCACGCTCGCAATCTGGCTGCACAAAATACAAGAACAAAAATAATCAACCAAAAGAGAAGAAAAAAATTCTCCCTGCTATCGCAATCAAGAGGAAAGCGGCCGCAATAAAAAAATATATTAATGAAAAATCAATTCCCAGGAGCACTCTTGGTTGCCATCAATAGAGCAACATAATCAAACATAAATCAAATCTTAATCAAGCATTAATTAAAACCAATCAAACATTAATCCCTCTAGATTGCATCTGACACATAAATAATAAAATCAATTCAAATCCAAATGAGAGCATTGTTTCTTCTCTGACACGAATATCGAGAAAGAAAAGGGAAAATATATATATATATATTAAATGAAAACAAATCTCCTTCTCTATAGTGCGGTTGCACAATTAAATTAAAAAAAATCAAAAACCTAAACCTAATAGTCGCCCCTCTGATCCGCACAGACCACTCCTATTTATATCATATTGGAGTTTTACAAAAAAAAAAACCCTCCAAATACAATTATTACATATTAATTCATTTTCAATTCAAATAGATTCTGTAAATGGGCAATACGGGCATGCAAATGGATGAATCAGCAAAAACTCTCAATATAAAAGTTGTAGATTTTTGAATTCTCTTTCTGTAGATACCTGGATGACCTCTTTCGTGGTCCTGTAGAAGAAGATATGATCAAAACATCATAACGTGCTTGGAAAGTGATTCTTAGTCTTTATAAATTGCGTGTTTTCACTGCTGAAAGTGACTGAATTCTTTTCTCTTTTTTTCTTTCTCCATGTACCTATTTGTTGCAAATCAAATCTAATATAACCGAGTAGCATTATTTATATATACAAAAATTTAGATAAATAAGAGTATAAAAATAGTATAAAACGAAGCCAATCATGGCACCTGCCACATAGAATCCTTGTAGGATTTCCCCAAGTCCATTTAATTTCTTCTAATGTTCTCTTCCAAGCTAAACAAACATTCAAGGAGCCCGAAGAGAAGCCACTTCGGGGACGGGATTTATTCCGAGCAAACAAACAACCCCATATTCTAAGAAACATGTCAAAAATATTGCTACATATCTTAACAATTTTAAAATATTACTTGAATATATTTTAAATTATTTAACAAAGTGATTGATACATCCAAGACAAAACGGCTGATAATGCCGAAAATTGCCGATTCGAATACTATAAAGTACAATCCTTCGATCGACACCGATATAGATATTGAGGTTTCAAACCATGTTGTATCCTTTTTGGATCAACATTTCCTATACTGATGTTCATTAAGAACTAATTGTTGTGAGTATTCATCAATCTCATTCCATAAACCGACGATCTTGGTGATAGGGTTATCTTTATTCGGTATATGTTATCTTCTCTATGAAATTACATACCTGAGTAATCATGGTTTTCCAGTAATGTCACAAACAATGCCAATGTTTTATCATCCGTCCTACTTCGAATTTTCTTTGAAATGCCAACTTTTCTTCATTCTTTATCTTGTAAAATAGGCATTACTGTAAAATTGATCGAGTTATTTGTGATTCTTATTTTTACGTATTTTAACTTTCGTAATGCTCTTTCTTTGATAGTCTGGTGATACCATTTTTGCGGTTGGGTGAAGCCATCTGTGGTGGTCCTCATTTTCCATTGACCTCTGATGCACTGAAGAAAGTGGTGACTGGCCAAGCATCCCGCGATGTACTACTTGCTGTATCTCATGCAGTAAGTTCCAACTATCCTTGCTGCCCCTCTCAAATTCATGTGATTTTATTTTTTTTCTGGAGAAAGTTTTCGTTCTGCTTTTCTTTATACATTTTAAGAATGCCACTAGATGAGTCAATGGGGCTTCATGCAACAGAAAATACTACTGTGCATGGCCTTGGGAATATTCATTATTCTTTGTTAACCTTTTAGATAATAATCGAAACTGAAGCAAGTTCTCTTTCACTATAGTGCAAAAGTTATATGCTGAATTAAGCAAAATAGACTTTAAATAGGAATCGACAGAAAAATTGAGAACAAAAAGGCGGAAAAATATAAAATACTGAGATGATAATCAAGCAAGAGTTGCTAAAGTACCACACATGCAGATATATATTTGAAAAGTCACCTAGAGGGGGGGGGGGGGGGGGGTGAATAGGTGATATGGCTAATCAAAGAACTAAATGCGGAATTTAAAAACTAATTGCAATTACGAGTGATGCACACACAACCAAGCCAAGCAAATAAGTATGTATGAGCAATATGAATAGATGCAAGACACAAAGTAAAGAGAGAGAGAGTAAGAGTCAATGAACAAGCGCAAACACCAAGATATGTTTCGAGGTTCGAGCACCCAGCTCTACATCCCCGCCTTCACACAGAAGGATTTTAAGTCCACTAGCTTGTCCACAAAGGACTCCCACAAAGGGAACCTCCACCGAGGATTTGGGGCAATCACAATACAAGGAGTACCCAACTCCTCTCCTTACAAACACAACCTCCTCCTTGAGGCACAACTTCAATCCAACAATCAATCATCTCACAACTTGAGGGATTAGCACTAAGCCAAGCAAGGATCACCTCACAATCTTGAGGGATACAAACCACTTGCACAAACACCCTCCTCAACCCAAGAGGGAAAAGCACAAAGCAAAGTAAATAGAGGGTTTACAACTTGGTGGTTCAACAAGCAACCACAAACAATCTCTTCTCCCACACAAAGATCCTATAGAATAAGAAAGTAGATGTTGCTCAAGTGTGGAGAAAACCAATGGAATGGAAATCAAAATCACAAAGAAAGATCCTTGAGAAAAACTGAAACCAAGATATAGAAGTTGAATCAAAACTCTTTTCCCCAAAACCCTTTTCTTTGATTTTCCAAACCCTAGCAAAAACACCAAATAGATTGTTCAATTTGAATCCAAAAACTTCTTTTGATTGCTGTGAAAACACTAGAGAGTAGGGAAAAATTCGCACCAAAAATCTTAGAGAAAAACTCTTTCCAATGGGGTATTTATAGACCCCAGAAAAATATAGCCGTTGGCAGCAGAGACTGCCAAAAATGAACTGCCGGTCGACCGGCCGGTCGACCGCCCAACGGTCAAATTTTGCCCGTTGCCAGCTACCGGTCGACCGCCCGGGTCGACCGAAACAAACAGAGACTAGCCTGCATGCAGTCGGTCGACCCGTGCGGTCGGCCGGCCCATTAGGCAGCCAGCGTGCACATATCCGTGCACGTCGGTCGACCCGAACGGTCTACCGGCTACTTGGTGCGGTCGACCGTTAGGGTCGACCGACCTAGCCTGGCAGAGGCTGTTCTGGTCAGCAAAAACATGTAATTTTTAATCCTAAAAATTCTCATTAAATCTCTAAAAATCCACAAAAATAGTTTTATCATTTTTAACTGAAATACAAACTTGTGTTAAAAAGTTTAACACAAATCTCAAACATTTTGAACTATTTTTGTGTTATAGAAATTTTGCCAAAAACCAAGAACTGTATTTTCTAAAACTTGGATCTTTGAATAGAAAATACATTTTGTCTAAAACTTATCCAAATACAAAAACATGATATTAAACAACATTTTAGGCATGATGCATATGGATGGAAATCCAATATACATGAAACATATATATATATCCATGTTTTTGACTTTAATTCCAAAATATGTTTTGTTAAAAATACCAAAACATAAAACACATGAATATGTAAGTCAAAACTAAGTTTGTCTAGAAAGTTAAGCATGCATGTATATAGAACAAATCTAATATACATTAAACTATGTAACTTGTTTTGATCTATCTATTCATGAAACCAAGATCGGTTAAACCAAAAACCGAAAACCGAAAACCAATATTTAAAACATGAAACGTGTGTGTTGTGAACTTGAGCATATCATACTATTCTAATATTTACAATTTGGATCTAAACACAAAACTATACTATGATACCGATGTCTTCTTGTAGAGCGCAATCTCCAAGCCGACTCGATCCAAAACTTCGTGATCCACTGAGCTTGACTCCAAAGAGTGCAATATATGATCTTGTCTCTCGGGCTCTTGAATCACCATGTGGGTAGCTTCCAAATCATCTTGTTGAAGCTAATCACCAACTAATAACTTGATTAATGATCTGAAACTAAAATCACAAGATTATTAGTACACATAACTACATGAGTTAATCATCATCAAAACTAGAGTGGAAGGCCTTTGGGCCAACAATCTCCCCCTTTTTGATGATGACAAAATTCATGGAGTTATATATGCATGGATTAAAGTTTAGCTTCAAAGAAGCTCCCCCTTAACTCATGCATAGGAATAAACGAATAGATATGCAATGTAAGCTCTTAAACATGTATGCATCAACATGCATAAAACACATAAAGTTCTAAAACATGCTCTTGATACCAATTAAACATAAAGTTCTAAAACATGCTCTTGATACCAATTAAACAAAACAATTACATTTTCAAAACAAACTCTTGATATCAATTTGCAAAATAAAACTAATGAAGCTCTTGATACCAAAATGAACATATTAAATGATACCAATTGAACTTTAATAAAACATACTAAAACATAAAAACATGCATACACAAACATGCATATAAACTACAAACTCAAATTCTTCTCCCCCTTTTTGTCAATCATCAACAAAGGGGTAAAAGTAAACAAATGTTCTCCCCTTTTTGTTCAAAACAAAGAATCAATAAAGGGTGACATAAAACATGATACCAATTAAAGAGAATGTCAATGAAGAGCATAAATGATATCAATTAAAAGTGAAATTATACCAATTGAAAAACAAAAATCTTGATACCAATTGATAAGTAAACAAATATTATATCAATTGTAAATAAACATAACTAATTTTGAATTTCTAAACAAGGATTTTGATACCAATTGTAAATATTTTTCATTTTGAATATAAGATACCAAATTGAAATTTTCAATCATAAAGTGTGGGAGTGGAAGTCAAATACCAATTGAAAGATGAAATACAATGTTTCTCCCCTTTATGAAATACAAATTGAAACAATGAATAAGCTTGTATAAGAATACCAATTGATTACTAGTCAATTGAAACAAGATAGTCATTATAAAACAAGCTTTATCATGATCAAAATTTGTGCTCTAAGATATAGGAATATAATAAGCACAAGATAAAAACATATATATGTATGAGAAATTATATACCAATTTGAAATTGATACTCTTTGAAATGAAAGCATGCATATATAAAGACATATGAGTATACAAGAAATGTTAAGATTGATACCAATTGAAAGAATTCAATGATACCAATTGAAACAACAATAAGATCAAGTGTATATCTCATAATCCTATACCTCCCAATCATGGTTCAAGTTTCAAATGATTTTCATTTTAAAGCATACATGAACATGATCTCCCATCCAACCTCCCGTAGATGGTAGGGGTTTTCAAAAATAGATTTGAAAAAGTAGTATGTTCGAAAATCTCTATCATAATGAAGAATACGAACTAGTTATAGGAAAAACTTTTAAACTAGTACGAAATCCTTCAAGCAAGGAATGAAACAAAATGTTTTTCATGAAAACATATAAATCACATGATCACTAAACACTCAAATTCCATAAAGCACATATCATAGTCTCATGAAAACAAATCATGAGTAAACTAATAAAGTGAGTGTACAAGTGTTGTGTGACACATATCAATCATGAAAATGTTCAATTAAGTCCATGTGAAATTCCTTAAAAACATTTACACATGAAAAATTAAATTTTTATTTCCAATTGAATTTACCTAAAAATATGAGAATCATTAAAATCACCAATTGAAATCATCAAATTCTTCAAAACGAGTTAAACTTCAAGGCATATGTATGTCATGTACAAACTAAAGTATACATACATATCCTAAACATAATGAGTCCACAAGGGTATATGCATGAAGGCACGTGGCTCAAGGATGTAAATGTATATTTAAAAGTTTGGACAAGATAGACATATACATGAAGTTAAAACACATGATCATAGAAACATATCCAAAGTAGGAATATAGGTTAAAATGTATGAATCATCAAAACTAGACTATACTAACACATCTAATGGGTACAAATGGGCATTCAAGCACAAACATATATAAAGATTTATTTGTGGCCCAATATATGTACAAGTATAAATCCTAGTCTTTATGAAAACTAACATCTAAACATATATCCAAAACATGAAGCATAAAACTAGATATAAATCAACATGATAATCATAAAAATGATCATGAAGTAAATACACATGCTATTAGAATCATGATATACATAATAGTCTATAAACATCAAAGCATGTGGCAAAAAAATAGAAATCATAAGACACATCACCATTGTTTAGCTATTACAACACATGTTAATTATTTAAACATGAATCATTAAAACAAAAAATCATACAATCATAAACATCCAAATGGTCATAATGCATATGCATGTGCATTAGATTTAGGACATACATGTTAGTTTAAAACAAAGTGAGAACACAAAATATAGATCCATATAAAACATGGGTGTCTCAAATAACTAAACATGTATAACACTAATCTAATAAACATGGCATAGGCATAATGAACAATAAACATAACATACTATAAATTGATGAACATGAAAAAGCATGTAAATAGAAACGGGAGTCAGAGAATGATACCAAAACCGATGAAGGCGCCTCTCTAGTTCTCCAAACCAATGGTGGTCTTATCCACCAAACTCCCCTTGAAAGTGAAGCATCCAAAATGTTTTCTTTAGGCACGGAATGCATCCACCTCAAGGCACCAATACCCTCACGTGATGCGAGAGCTCCCACCTACATCAAAAGTCAAGGAGGTGGTTTTTGGTACCCATTTTCTTTTGGGTCCATAGGGGTTAGTATCCTTTCTAACCCAAATAAGATTAGTTGCTAAATTTTCATGATAAATATGATCATAACAAAATCTAGCAAGATGGCCTTTTCGACCACAATGTGTACATGTGTACACATGAGCATACATGTTATGGTTGTGTCCGTGGAAAGCATGTGTATGCTGTGTAGGGTGTGCATGCAAAGATGGACCTTGTTTCTTGCGAACCAAGGTTTCCAAACGTGAATGATTCAATGTGCATTGGCTCAAAGTGGAGCCCAAACAATTTACACTTTTCTTCAAAATATTTATATCATTTTCAATAGTGGAAGATAAAGTGGAGCATGCAATAGGTGTGCAAGAAGAAGAAGAAGCTATACTAGCATGGCACACATGAGAATCAATATCAATTTTAAAGATTCATTTTTCTTCAAAACCAAATTCAATTCTTTTGTAATAGAATCAATTTCATTTTTCAAAACAAGGTTATCTTTTAAAACAAAATCCAATTTAGAAGATAACACCTCATTGTTTTTCACAACATCACAATCATTTTTGCTTTTCAAAAATTCATTTTCCTTTAAGGCAAATTCAAGTTGAGATTTAAGTGAGTCACGTTCACTTGCAATCTCTTCCTTCTCTTGTAAAACCGATTCAAAATTAGAACACAAATCCTTTAATTCATTTTTCAAAACAAGGTTGTCCTCTTTCAAAAGATTGTGTTTTTCCAAGAGATTTTCAAGCTTTTGAGCAAGTTCCAAATTTAAAGATTGAACTTCCAAACATCCATAGCAATAGAAACTAGAGCTATCATCTAATTGAGTGTCCGATTGTACCTCAAGGGAGTTATTCCCTTGGACCATGAAGCAATGCTCTTCGGACTTTTCTCTCTAGATCTCCTCATCTTGTCGATAATCCTTGGAAGCTCGGGAGTCGTCAATAAGCTCCAAACTGCAAAAGCCGAGTCATAACGATCAAATACCGGTAAAAGATGTTCACTAAGAGATGCTCTAAGTGCTCTAAGTGCTAATGCATTAGCCTTTTTATGTTTACTACTATTAGGGAAGGATTCTAAAGTGGAGGCTTGATAAACTAGATGTCCTAGGCTTTTTAAATGTCTACTCATATTGGCCTTCCAAGCATCAAGTCTAATATGGTCAAACATAGGAGGGTTATCCATGAGAGCAACCTAAATGTGTGCAAAAGAAAAATGCAAATGAAGATTAGCAAACCAAGATCTCACTCCTAGGTGGTTAAACCTAAATATCAGGAGCGTAGGCTCTGATACCAATTGAAAAGTCACCTAGAGGGGGGGTGAATAGGTGATATGGCTAATCTAAGAACTAAATGCGGAATTTAAAAACTAATTGCAATTATGAGTGATGCACACACAGCCAAGCCAAGCAAATAAGTATGTATGAGCAATATGAATAGATGCAAGGCACAAAGTAAAGAGAGAGAGAGAGTAAGAGTCAATGAACAAGCGCAAACACCAAGATATGTTTCGAGGTTCGAGCACCCAGCTCTACATCCCCGCCTCACACAGAAGGATTTTAAGTCCACTAGCTTGTCCACAAAGGACTCCCACAAAGGGAACCTCCACCGAGGATTTGGGGCAATCACAATACAAGGAGTACCCAACTCCTCTCCTTACAAACACAACCTCCTCCTTGAGGCACAACTTCAATCCAACAATCAATCACCTCACAACTTGAGGGATTAGCACTAAGCCAAGCAAGGATCACCTCACAATCTTGAGGGATACAAACCACTTGCACAAACACCCTCCTCAACCCAAGAGGGAAAAGCACAAAGCAAAGTAAATAGAGGGTTTACAACTTGGTGGTTCAACAAGCAACCACAAACAATCTCTTTTCCCACACAAAGATCCTATAGAATAAGAAAGTAGATGTTGCTCAAGTGTGGAGAAAACCAATGGAATGGAAATCAAAATCACAAAGAAAAATTCTTGGGAAAAACTGAAACCAAGATATAGAAGTTGAATCAAAACTCTTTTCCCCAAAACTCTTTTCTTTGATTTTCCAAACCCTAGCAAAAACACCAAATAGATTGTTCAATTTGAATCCAAAAACTTCTTTTGATTGCTGTGAAAACACTAGAGAGTAGGAAAAAATTCGCACCAAAAATCTTAGAGAAAAACTCTTTCCAATGGGGTATTTATAGACCCCAGAAAAATATAGCCGTTGGCAGCAGAGACTGCCAAAAATGAACTGCCGGTCGACCGGCCGGTCGACCGCCCAACGGTCAAATTTTGCCTGTTGCCAGCTACCGGTCGACCGCCCGGGTCGACCGAAACAAACAGAGACTAGCCTGCATGCAGTCGGTCGACCCGTGCGGTCGGCCGGCCCATTAGGCAGCCAGCGTGCACATATCCGTGCACGTCGGTCGACCCGAACAGTCGACCGGCTACTTGGTGCGGTCGACCGTTAGGGTCGACCGACCTAGCCTGGCAGAGGCTGTTCTGGTCAGCAAAAACATGTAATTTTTAATCCTAAAAATTCTCATTAAATCTCTAAAAATCCACAAAAATAGTTTTATCATTTTTAACTGAAATACAAACTTGTGTTAAAAAGTTTAACACAAATCTCAAACATTTTGAACTATTTTTGTGTTATAGAAATTTTGCCAAAAATCAAGAACTGTATTTTCTAAAACTTGGATCTTTGAATAGAAAATACATTTTGTCTAAAACTCATCCAAATACAAAAACATGATATTAAACAACATTTTAGGCATGATGCATATGGACAGAAATCCAATATACATGAAACATATATATATCCATGTTTTTGACTTTAATTCCAAAATATGTTTTGTTAAAAATACCAAAACATAAAACACATGAATATGTAAGTCAAAACTAAGTTTGTCTAGAAAGTTAAGCATGCATGTATATAGAACAAATCTAATATACATTAAACTATGTAAACTTGTTTTGATCTATCTATTCATGAAACCAAGATCGGTTAAACCAAAAACAGAAAACCGAAAACCAATATTTAAAACATGAAACGTGTGTGTTGTGAACTTGAGCATATCATACTATTCTAATCTTTACAATTTGGATCTAAACACAAAACTAAACTATGATACCGATGTCTTCTTGTAGAGCGCAATCTCCAAGCCGACTCGATCCAAAACTTCGTGATCCACCGAGCTTGACTCCAAAGAGTGCAATATATGATCTTGTCGCTCGGGCTCTTGAATCACCATGTGGGTAGCTTCCAAATCATCTTGTTGAAGCTAATCACCAACTAATAACTTGATTAATGATCTGAAACTAAAATCACAAGATTATTAGTACACATAACTACATGAGTTAATCATCATCAAAACTAGAGTGGAAGGCCTTTGGGCCAACAATATTATCTAAGATATCTTTTGTTTCTGTCGTTACATATGGAAATCATCAATTAAGATTTATAACCAAGATATAAATGTTTCTTTTTTGGTAGTCCATGTGTTGGGTTAACAATTGAAGATCTTATGTGATTAGTGTTTCAGAAAAATTGATGTATATTATTTTCTTAGACTGATATTGCTGTTTATGCTTCAGCAAGTAGAAATGAGTTTTACTTTTACTGTTAAAAAAATGGATGTCATGCTTGATTAGGCTGAAAATTTGTGTCAACTTGATATAATGTATCGTTCTCAATTTTGTTGTTAATCTGAGCTAATGCTCTTAAATTGCTCCCAAATTCCATGCTGAACAATTACATGCAAGAAAAGTTATAAAGCCTAGAAATTCATATGGTTAGCTGGGTGACTACTTGGTTTGTTATCAATTTTTACATGAAGGGGAAAGAATTCACTTGACACTTGGAATGTCTAGGTAAAGGGACGAAAAATAGTGAGTGCTATTTCATACGACTTTTAGGTGCATGACAAACTGAGACAAAATAAGTCCTCTAGTAGTTGCAATATGACCTATTGTGACAAATGCTTGACACTGACAATTTCTTTTCCACTTATTTCTAATCTGTATGATTTTGCACAAATACGGAAATAGCTGATATTTGCTTTATCTTACTGATTTTATTTTCCCCTTATTTATTTGTTTCCACATATTAGTACAATGTGTGGTTAATAAACTTATATTTTTCTGTGTAACATTAAGTAACCATGTTCAAATTTTGTTCCTCCAGTTGATAGGTTGGGTAATTGCGGCACCATTCATCCTTGCTGTTCTTTATACAGTGTTATATCCCTGTTTCAAGTATTTAGTGCAGAAGCTTAAACCTCGGCCTTCCAGTCCAATGAAACAGCTGCATCCCCGTGATGATTTGAAGATCAAGATCAGGGATGTCTAGATTTTGCTCGGTGTACACAATGAAAATCAACTCAAATCTCCTGTTTTATTCTTATAGCATGGCAGTGTTTTTATTGATTTCTTTGCATTGTTCACTAAAGAAAGTTTGTTGCATATGAGCTTTTCTTCTCGCAAGTGCTGATTTTATCCCACTTTATGGATAAATGCTGCTCCCCTTTCTCATGAGATCAAGACTCATGCAATGCATTCCCTCATTAGAGGTGCATAGAAGGGGACTGTATATTGTGAAGGGATATGCTAATGGTGGAATTTTGTGATCTAGGCATGGTCGGAGTTCTATGGGTATGTATGATGTATCATGCAATTATGAAGAATAGTATTTGTGAAGTGTAATATTTGTGAAATTTTAGTTTTGATCCACTATAAATTTCAGCCAATGACTTTAGAGGAGTATGGTGATTATTGGTTAATTCCTATATATATTTACCCATGTGTTTGTTTTCAATTTTGAATATATTGCATCCTAGTGAAAGTGAAACTGTAATAAATCCCATAAATATTCTTCATTTTGTTAAATCTATGGGTAAAAATTAGGGAATTGGTCAGTTTTTTGTCACAGCTACAAATAGTGGAGTAATTCATGAATATGTTATATTTTGTTGAGTGCAATCCTTTTTGGTAGTTTTGTCATCAATCTTCCTCTTCCACTTGTGGCCTGATTGGGTATCGGAAGAGAGAGGATGAGGGAGGGGAAGAAGAATTGAAGAGGGGAAGAAGTTCTTCCCTCTTCAGTTGCCGGCGGTTGGGTGGAGACGAGAGGAAGAAGGAAGGAGGAGGAAAAAGAAAAACAAAAAAAAAAAAACATCAAAATCATTTAGGGCTTATTACAAATTCCTCACATATTCATGGTTTTATTCTTAAGAAATTAGGCACAATTCAGAGAGTTGATATAGGTCATAAAAGTTTTGGGAACTACATAAATTTTTGGAGCTTATTTTTTTCTTCATCCTTGTACTACACTAGATTTTTGGACATACGCAAGTGAACGTGGAAAATTCTCGAGCGTCTGAAAAAGAAATTTTGGTGATTTTGTGGGTCATATTAAATATGGGTGTTTTGATTTTTAAGGGAGAACTTTGATCTGGCTATTTCGATGCTCGTATATGTAAAGTTACGTCTAAACATTTATGAAAAGTTAAAGTTCGGGAATATTTAAAAAGTGTTAACTTTTAGAGAAAAATAGTTCCTTTTAAGTCATAATTTGCCCATATTTATTACCAACTTATGATCATCTATCAATCTCAAGGTAAACCCTTTAAGTTGATACAACACCAACATCTTATTCGAGTGCATTTAGTACCCATTTAGATGCGTATTTTTTGACCTAAATTTGATTCTATGCTTAAAACGACAATTGCATTAATATATCTTATGAAGTTTAAGAGTTATATTTTAAATTGTACATATAGTTTATATCCACCACATTCTTACTATTTGGAAAAATAACCATATAAATAATAAAACACAATTCTAAATGCACTAAAAACGTCCTAATTATGGTATCGAGCTCATTACTGAAGCATTTCCTTTGAGAAAATTTATTTTGAAACCATCAACTATTTTTAATGCCTAGGATTTCTATTTGAATGAGACAGTGTTCTTCCTTAAAGAGATTTAAATTTTCAAGTATATACCTTGCATTTAAAAGAGCACTTATTCCTCAGAAAAAGGAGGGGTAGAGTTATTTATCAAATATTTCTCTAGCTAGAGAGTGTAATAGGGATTTTTTACTGGAGTTCTTGTAAAATTAAAATGACAAAAAAAATAAAAATAAAAAACAACTCCCATTGCTTTTCTCACACGTTCACGCACACACATGCACATAAAAATGAACAGTAAATTTTGAAAATAAGTACCAAAAAAATGTAAAGCAAAATTTTAATGAGGAACTCACTATGGAAAATACAGTCCAGATTCTCAACAGGCGTACTGTATATCACTAATTTTCTATATCCAGCCAAATTTTCGTACAGTGGAAGGGTATGAACCAGAGTTTTAAAAAAATATTATTTAAAACCCCAACTCTAGAGAAACATTCACATATTGCAAAAGCCTCCTTTGCCTTGAGAGTTTGCTGGAGGGCATTCTTGAAAAAGTTTTTCTTCATTCTCTTTAGTCCTTTATATAGATTGATAGTTCAATGCTTGTGTCTTTTACATACTATTTTTCTCTCTTGTATGTTTTGATTTGTAATGTTATATGAATTTTAGGTTTGATGATCATTAATATTGAATGGTATAAATAAAACTGTTATTATGGTAAAATTTGCAGTAAGGCCTTGAGTTTCTATGGTCATGTTAATCAAGTGGTACCGAGAATTTTCACCGTGTTGATTTTTATTTATAATAGTCCTTCTAGATTTGGAAAAACTCTAAAATACAATCTAACCGTAAAACTAATCTAGCTGTCCATAAAAGATTTCTATTTCTAGTTAAACACAATCACATAATTAAATAATAATTACAACACTCCCCCTAGAAGTAGCCACATTAGAATCTCGAAAATGCATGTGATGTTGATGAAGTCAAATTGTTTGGGTCATGAGCAGAACGCATGTTTCTGGGGATACTGTATCAAAAGAATGTTGCACCAAAACATTACCCAGGAAAATCCAATGGGACAAAAACCGTGGTCGAAAGCAAAAGGATGTACGAATATATACTTAGCATCTTCAGGATGCAGTATGATAACAAAATGCTGGTCTGACCAACTAATGAAGGTACCTCATTAAAACTTTGCCAGGCAACAGAAACCCAGTGGGAAAAAAATGTTCCTGATCGAAGAGAAAAAAAAAAGAGTATGCTAAGATTAACTGAGTACGCTTTTGGATACTCCTCCTGAGTTCAACATAACTCCTAGTGAGAACTACATACGCGGCGATTCAGATAACTTGCACAATCCAATACCTCGAACATGCTTCTGAAAATGTAGACTTTGGTAACGACTTGGTGAAAAGATTTGTTGGCTTGTCTTGGGATCAGATCTGCTAGACTTCAATCTCATGATGCTCTTCCTGCTGGTGTGAAAAAAAGAACATAGACGCATATGTTTAGTGTTGTCTCCTTTAATGTCTCCTTTCTTCATCTGGTCGATGCAGGCAGCATTATCTTTATGAATAGTTGTCAAGTCATCATTAATAGATTATAACCTGCTAGTCCTTCAAATACACTCAATAATGACCCTCAACCAAACACATTCACGAGTGGCCTCTGAAGGACAATGAGTTCGGGATATATTCGAAGAAGTGGAAACTACGGCTTGTTTTGTGGACCTCCAAGATATCGCGGTATTCCTAGTGGTAAAGACATAATCAGTTTGGGAACATGCCTTCTGCTTGTCAGACATATAACCAGCATCAGCATAACCTGCAAGGCAAGTATTATTCCGAGGCTTATGGGGGTTTAAACCATTCTGAATGCATATGAATAGAATAATCCCATAGCCGAAGTACCTTTAAGATAACGGAATATGTCTTTAATGTTATTCCAATGGTGGCGGTTGGCGCAGAGCTATCTCTAGCTAAAAGGTTCATAGCAAATGAGATGTCTAGTCTCATGCAATGAGCCAACTACAACAAAGCGCCAATTGCACTCAAATATGGAATTTTGGGCTCTAATACCTCATCGTTGTCCTCCTTCAGACGGAATTGGGCTCATGCAACATCTAGAGTAAGAACAACCATGGATGTGCTCGAGGGCTTCACTTTATCCTCATTAAAGTGTCACAACACCTTCTAGGTGTAATTAGATTGGTGGAGCAAAATACCATATACACAATGCTCGACTCAAGACCGAGACAAAACCAAGTTTTACTAAGACCCTTCATCTCAAATTTCAACTTCAGGTAAGATACAGTTTTCTCAAGCTCTTTCAGAGTCCCAATGAGATTCATATCATCAACATATACTGCAACGATCGCAAATTTAGAATGCAATTTCTTAATAACAAGCATGGGCATCGTCTATTATTCTCATATGCCTGACTGATGAAATATTCACTTAGACAGTTCTCCACATCTGTCCGAGTTGTTTCATTCCATATAGTGAACGTCTAAAACAAATCGAGAGGGTGTTCTGTGATCTAGAACTATTTGAATTTATTAGCTTAAGTCCTTCAGGAACTTTTATGTAAATTTTCGTATCAAGATCCCCATAGAGATTACACTGTAAAGCTATATATTCAGTTTTTCCAAAAACCACCAAACTGATAAGGGTTTGGAACGTTATAACGTCCATTACAGGAGAGTATATCTCCTCGTAAGCAATCCCTGAGCATTGAGAGAATCCTTGTTCCACAAGATGTGCCTTATATTGCACTATTTCATTCTTCTCATTACGCTTCCTTACGAGCACACACTTGTACCCAACAGGTTTTACATTGGATGGTGTAGGAACTACAGTCCACTATTCTTTAAGGAATCTAATTCGACCTGAATTTCTTCTTTCCATTTTGACCAATCTATTCTACATTAGCATTCATCAACAGGACGAGGTTTGATGTTGTCGCTTTTCATAATTCCAATAGCTACCGTGAATACAAATACGTCATCGATGATAATCTTATTGCGATTTCAAATCTCATGCAAGCATGCATAATGGACCGAGATCTCCTGGTTCTCGGGAATTGAAAGTTGTGTCACTTCTCCATCGACACTTGTCTCTTCCAGGATGTTCCATAATCTGGAATAATTTCATGAAATGGATCGCTTGAGATAGTGATCTCAGACGGATTCGTTTGTGCCAAGTTTCTCCTCTTCCATGGATGTGAATCCTTCGAACCTAATGATCTGCCTCGCCTCTGGCCAGGGATAGATGACTGGTTAGTCACTGGTGTATACCGTCCGTCAGGGATGGTACGCTTTACGGGGACATTGCGCCCTTCAGGAATGACTTTGCGCTCTATTGGAACTTCTATCCTTGCAGGCACGTTTGCAATAGGTTTATGTGATCTCGTCACTTAAGCTAGATCAGAGAAAGTGTTTCATATTTTGAGCAATACTCTGAAGATATTCAATTCTTCACACGTCCTTATCACATTGTGCAGTACAGGGATCTAGATGAGATATAGTGAGGACAATCCATATTAATTCGTGTTGTTCTTCAGGAACATTGACGTTCTTATCTCTCCTAATGGCAGGAAGACTATCTCATCAAAGTGAAAATTTGCAAATCGAGCAATAAAGAGATCGCCTGTCAAGGTTCTAAAAATTAAATGATGGAAGGGGATCATAACCGACATAGATCCCTTTTTTATGTTGAGGACCATTTTTGTACATTGCGGCGACGCAATTGACACGTAAATTATGCATCCAAAAATGTGTAAGTGTGAAATGTCAAGTTCGTTCCCAGTTACCAGATGTAACGCAAAACTGGATTGGGTGATAGTGGGCATCATTCGGACCAACATGGTTGCAGGCAAAATTGTGTAGCCCCACGCAGAAAAGGAAGCTTAGTTTGCAAAATCAAGGTCCTTGTTGTAGGCCCCAATCCCATGAGCACAAAGACATTACTACAATGTACATACTCAGGGTGAAAGTACCCTCTCATATGTACGCGAAGCATCAGTATAGGTAAGA
Organism: Agave tequilana; assembly: GCA_038442645.1. Taxonomy (NCBI): domain Eukaryota; kingdom Viridiplantae; phylum Streptophyta; class Magnoliopsida; order Asparagales; family Asparagaceae; genus Agave; species Agave tequilana. The sequence continues at coordinate 68,615 of JAVJIF010016912.1, read as the reverse complement.
ATCAGAGTACAGAAGCATAATGGTAATATATAATATATATTCTAATATAATAGCACAAGTACACTGTTATCACAGAATATGATCCAATATTACATGAATATTACATCACTAGGAGCTGTAAAAGTATGATATACAAGAGATTTACAGAGTATAAGAACTAGTAGATACTCACGAGCAGCAAAAGAGAATCTCGAGAGCCAGTCAAGTGGGACTGGAAGGAAAAGAACAACGACTGGTCCACCACGCTTACGCTGCGTAATGAATCTCCACGGAAGAGTCCACTATATCCATGCTCCGAAATCTGGACATGCAGGTCTAGGAGTTGTCAAAAAGCAATCAAAAGCACGTAAAATGAAGCCAAGTAGCGTGCACAGGCAAGCACACATGTACCGAAAAGTGAGTCGAGTACTCAAGTCATGCAGGCAAGCAAGAAATAGTAATCAAAATTGATAAACACAGAATCAATATAAAACTAGGAAGCAAGAAAGCTAGGAGATTAAATACAGTAGCACAGATATAATATCTAATAATAGGCAAGCATTGTATATTCAATCAATAATAATCAGTATCATTTGTTATTTTAGTCATTCCCTACCAACAACCTCTACCACTGGCTCTCCACACTGAAGTTCCTACTCCAATAGGACTCATTCGAATCACGATAGATGGTACCATTACCCGAACAAGCGAGTGATCAAATAATGCATATTCCTGATATTATTATTGTATACAAAGTAGGGAAGGTGTAGTCCAATAACAAGAATATCAGGAATAATTATTGTAGCACAGAAATAATGTACAAGTGGAGAGCAGGATAACTTCATTATACAACAATAATAATAATTAGTTTCGCATGTTATTTTAATCATTTCCTTTCAGTGCCCATACCCCTGTTAGTTTATACTGGAGTCTGCAATCCAATAAAACACATTTGAACTTTGATACGTGGATACCATTATCCAGATGAAAAAGTGACTCAATAACACTCGCTCCTAAGATTATTATTATTTGTAATTAAGTTATATCTGGTGTATGGTAGTGTGTCAGGATTCAGTCATAGAGGTACAGTTCAGTCAACAAGAATAACAAGAATTAATTACAGTAGCACGGGAGTAGAATCACACAAGTGGGTACTATAATATTAATAATAATAGTAATGCAATAATAACAATCAGTATCATTTGTTATTTTAATCATCCCCTCTAGTGTCCCACACCACTAGCTATCCACACCGGAGTGCCTACTCCGGCAAGACTCATCCAGACTTTGTCATGCGGGTATCAATATCAGAATGAGGGAGTGACTGAATAACATACACGGCTGACATTATTATTGTTAGGATATTAAGTGCATCGTGTATCGTGTATTGTGCTAAGTGCTAGGTCTGGAGGGCTAGTGTACCAGGACGCGATGTGAGACCCCAGAGGTACCCCAACGGACCCCATAAGTACCCCCCCACCACGTGTGTGGTGTAGTATTATCGTATGGTTCTTTAGCTTTGCACACCATGTGCGTACCAGGTAACAAGAACAAGTGGTTAGGTCAATAATAGTATTTATAACCAGTGCATTGTGGATACGATGTGGGGACCCTAGAGGCACCCCAACCACGGTGTGGTGTGGTACTATAGCTCCACACGTCGTCTCACCATGTCCAGCTTACAGGAGTATTATGTGATGTGATACAAATAACAGGTAAGGTGTCGTGGTACCGAGAGGAGTATAACAATACAACAGTATAAGTAAATACAGAATTACAACATCCTGCCTGAACAGATCATATAATCAAGTACAAGAAACTAGTGTAAAGAAATATTTTAAACTCTTCACAACCATTATATAAATAATAATAATAATAATAGTTATTAAGCAATCAAGCAAAATAATAATAGTTATTAAACAACCAAACGGAGCTAAGCAAGGTTGCAGTGAAGTTAACGTACAACATTAGACGTTATCATGCTCAGCGTAGCTAACGCTTGAGGCGCAACCTAACCGCACACGGTGAAGCGAGTGTATGAACGCTATGTTAACACACATGACGAAGCCACACTCACGGCTTAATTATGCTCGAGCGGAGCCATCGGTAAAGTGCTGAGCGCAGGCGGAGCGTGAAAAACCCAGAGGGTTTAAACCCAGAGGCTGTAGAAAACCCTAAGGCTAAGCCCAAAGGTTGATGTATAGCCCAAAGGATGAATAGAAAAATCCCCCAAAGGTTAGGCCCAAAGGCTGAAGAGGAGTGAAAGTACCTGCATAAGCACTAGAATAGGCACACGCATATATACAAATATTCACCTACGCTATTACAAGCATTCATCACACTGAATTACAACACCCTCTACAATAATTACAACATCACTACATAATTACAACATTGTCCACAAAATACAAACACCTGCGCAAACACAACTACAATTATTCACATCACCACAAACATGTATTCACACACATATAACGGTACTCGTCCAAATACAAAATAGGTACTCGTGCATGCAAGTAAAGCTACTCATCTATTGACAATCTCAGGCACAGTGGCGGACTCCGGTGGAATACCGAGGGCGTTAACACATGAAATGTGTGGAGGAGAGAGGATATATAAGAGAGAAAGAGGAGAGAGAAAAAAATTAGAAAAGAAGGAGAGAGAGATTGAAAGAGAGAGATTCGAGAGAAAATGGGGAGATAAGGGAAAAGAGAGAAATAGAGGGAGGGAGTGTGGGAAGGAGAGGGGAGAGGAGGCTAGCCGGGGAGGCTGGTGGTCAGCTAGAGGCGGCTGGCTGGATGGGGACGGAAGGTGGTGATGGTGAAAGTGGTGTTGATGGTGATGGGGATGGTGGGAGGAGAGGTGGTTGAGATGGTGATGATTGTGGGGGGAGATGGCGGTGGTTGTGGTGGTGTTGATGGTGATGGCCCGCAGTGTGAAAAGGGGGAGGAGGTGGAGGTGGTGGAGGTGGTGGTGAAGGAGGAAATGGGGATGGAGAGGGGGAGGGGAGGTGGAGGAAGTGGTGGTTGGCCAGCAAGAGAGGGCAGGGAAGGTGATGGACAGAAGAGGTGGGCGCCGTGGGGGGCTCACCGGAGGGGGTAGCCTGGCTGGAGGGCTTGCCGAAGGTGGGTGGAGGTGGCCGACCAACTCTTGGAGGAGGGAGGTGGTTGGATTTTGGGGGGGAAAAAGAGAAAGAAGAAATTTAGAGGGATAGTTAGAGAAAGATTAGAGAGGGGAAGATCTAGTAGGGTGAGAGAGAGAGAGAGGGAGGGAGAGAGTGAGGTTAGATGGAGAGAAAATAAAAGAAGAGAAAAGAAAGGAGAAGAAGAAAGAGGAAGATTAGAGAAGATTAGAAAGAAGGAAAGAAAAGAAAAGAAAGAAGGGACAAAGGAAAAGAAAAAAGAAGAGAAAAGAAAAAGAAAGTAATAAATAATATAAAATAAATATAAGAAATTGGGTCGGGTTATAGACCCGGTCTGGGCTCGGGGTTCACAAAATACAGACCAGTCACCAAATAAATATTAAAAAATTAAAATAATATGAGCAAAAAATCACGACACGTATCTGGGTACGTATTTCAGGAACGGGGTGTTACACTTGCGATCAATTTTAGGTACATTATGTGCAAGACCATTTTGGGTGTGAACAACATGCGAAATAGGATGTTCAACTTCAATCCCCAAGGTCATGTAACAATCATCAAATATTTTCGATGTAAACTCATCGGTGTTATCTTATCTTATGGACTTTATCGGATAATCAGGGTGCTGAGCCCTCAACTTAATGATCTAGGGTGAGGAGTTTAGCATCAGCGTTATTTCTGATGGACAATAAACAAACATGTAACCATTGTGTCGATGTATCAACTAACACCATACAATAACAAAATGGTCCGCGCGGTGGTCGGATTGGTCCACAAATGTCCCCTTGTATCCGGTATAGAAAAAGAATGGGTTCTTTGGTTATCTTTGCAGGAGATGGTCTCGTCATCAATTTTTCCAACAAGCATGCTTGGCAAATTGTGTTGCAAAACAGAAGATTCTTATTAAAAAGGGGATGCTCGTGTGATGATTTGAGGATACAATACATCGTACCTCGACCCGGGTGTCCCAAACGATCGTGTCATAGCAATTAAGTGCTCGAATCTACCAACTTCTAGCCAGTGACATAATTAGTCTCAATCGAGCGAATGGTTGTAATATACAGTCCATCCGAGAGGCATTCCATTTTCTCCAGAATAAGCTTATTGCCGTATAAATAGAAGGTTACACAAAGATACTCTATTGCGTTTTCTTCAGTGGTTTCAGCATTTGTAATTGTTTTCACGAATATCCTTAAAACTCAATAATGTTCTTCCGGAAAGGGAAGAGAATATGGCCTCTTTAATGGTAAATTCAGTACCATTTGACAACAAGAGATAGGCCATTTCATGACCCTCAATTAGATTCAACGAGCCTAGGGTTGTCAGAGGGGTACAATTAGGTATTAAGTTAGAAAAATATCTCCTCTCACGAAGAATTTGCGTATTAGCACTATCAACCAGACAACTAACTTCCCCGCTTGTCATACCTAATTATAAGTTAATTGAATCGGTTACATGGATAAATTTTTATTATTGAATTAATTAATATTTGAAAAACAGTAAGAAATCCAATGTACTAAAACTAACCCCAATAAGTAATCCGAGAAATTAATCAATGAAATTGTCTAAAATATAATGTTTGGTTGAACTGGGTCTTTCCATGTCTAAATCTAATCATCCATAGCATTGGCTTCCTGGAACATAGGTGGCGATCATGAATCAACTAGCCTCGCCAGAGTACAAGTAGGCATCTAATTTGAACGAATACAATTAGCTCTAGATTTATTTTTTTGGTTTTTTTTGTTTTTTTTTTTTTGGTTGGGGGGGGGGGGGGGTGACTCACAAATGGGTTAAATCTTTCGTTATTGCTAGATATTAATCAATTGACGAAAAGGAGAAGCCCACACTTTATAATCCAGTCAATATGCATCAATCATTTCATAGTGGCAGCCCCCCCCCCCCCCCAACAAAAAAAAAACGCCCACAAAAATTGGGAGAAAAATAATGCAACAGAGAAATAAGAATATTAATTTGAAAAACTAAGCATTCTATAGATGTACGTACATCATAAAAAATCATGAGCCTGTATTATTTACTTGAAAAGTAAGTCATGCATAAGTTGAAGCAATTAAGTGATTCTTTTGGAACATAAAACATATATAATTTGGAGAAAGTCAAATATTATATCCCACGAATATTTTCACAAGTACGAAATCTTGAAACTTTTATGCATTATATGAATGATAGACTTGTTTTCATATAGAAATGATATGATATGATTGATCAAGTAATGTGATTAGGAAGAACACAATTATAATATATAAAGAAAGAGTATCAGATTTCATAGACTGTTAGATACTCCTGTTGGCCCAAAGGCCTTCCACCCTAGTTTTGATGATGATTAACTCATGTAGTTATGTTTACTAATATTCTTGTGATTTTAAGTTTCAGATCATTACCAAGATATTAGTTGGTGATTAGCTTCAACAAGGAGTTTAGAAGCTTTTCATGATGATTCCAGGGCCAAAGCTTCAAGATCACACATTGTCTAGCCCATGGATGGAGTTTTGGAGCAAGTCAACTTGAAGATGAAGATCATCAAGAAGACTTAGGTATCCATAGTTTAGATAGTGTGTTTTAGATCCATTTGTAAAGTTTAGTATAGTTGATATGCTCAAGTGCACAACAAACAAAAGATTCATGTTTTGGATTTGGTTTTCATGAATAATAGATCAAAACAAGTTTACATAGTTTATATGTATAATAGATGTATTCTACTTATACATACATGCTTAAACTTCTTAAACAAACTTATTTTGACCATCCTATTCATGTTTTGGAAAAATCAAGTTTGATAAAAATACAAGTTTTGTTTTTGATAAAATTTGCAAGACTCAAAAATGAATTGATATGATTGATATATGTCTTGAAATTTTTATCACAAGTTTGTGTTTTAATACAAAATATTAAAACAAGTTTTGTGGATTTTTAGAAGACTTAAAAGATTTTTCAAAATATTTTTAAACTGTTTTTCTGACCCAGTTTCTGTTCCAGGCTTCAATCAGTCGACTAAGTCACCTGACCTAGTCGACTTGGGTGAAGTCGGTCGACCGGGACGGTCGACCGATGTGCACAAATCTGTGCACGTTTGACAGCATTGGGACGGTCGACCCGGACGGTCGACCGGGCTAAGAGCAGTGCTCTCTGTTTGTTTGGGTCGACCGGGCCGGTCGACCGTGGTTGCCCAACGGTCACATTTCTGACCGTTGGCGGTCGACCGGGCCGTCGACCGTCAGCCTGTCAGGCTACCACGTCAGCCTAACGGCTAGTTTCTGGTTTGGCCGATATAAACCCCATCTCTTTGGGTCTTTGGCCAAGGTTTTTACAAGAGAAAAAATCCCAGTTTTCCAGAGTTTAAAATAAGTTTTTAAAAGAGTTTTTGGGCTTTAAACTTCTCATCTTTATTGTTTTGGGTTTTTGAAAAATCAAAGAAAACTAGGGTTTTGGGAGATTGTATTGATTTTCATTTTCTATCATTTACAAGAGATTTCCCTAGTAGTTTTTCTTTATTGCTTGTTTCCAAAAACACCTTGTTTCCACACTTGAGCTATCATACTATCCTAATCTATTAGGTCTTTGTTTTGTGGAAAAGAGAGAAAAGAGAAGTGTTTGAGGTTAAGCCTCTAAGTTGTAAACCCTCCTTACTTTTGTTGTATCCCTCTTTGGTAGAGGTTGATCGGAGTGGTATTGAGTTTGGATCCCTCTTCGGTAGAGGTGATTGTGTTGGTTGTATTGGCTACGGGCCTTATCCCTCTTCGGTAGAGGTGGATTGTGGTTGTATTGCCTCGGTGGCATTGAGAGAGGAGTTCGGTACTCCTATAGTGGATTGGAAATCCTACACGGTGGTGTAGGCGGGGATGTAGAGCTAGGGGCTCGAACCTCGAAACATATCCGTGTGTTTGCGTTTGATCCAATATCTCTCAACTCTCTCTCTCATTTATTTGTGCAAAGCATCATTCATTACATCATATCATATTTGCTTGTGTTGAGCATAATTCATATCATACATATCTATTTGCTTGTGTTGCCTTGCATATATTCATATTGCTATTCATCCTTATTTGCTTGGCTTGCTTGTGTGTGTGCCTAACTTATACTTAACCAACAAGAGCTTCACATAGCACCTCAACCCATTCAAGGGGAATCAAGAGGAGTTAGTCCAAAGCCCTTCACGGGGAATTCGGCTACACTTGTTGATTGTATTAAGTGTGTTTGCAAAATTTGCATTAGCTTCCGCATTTAGCGCACTTAGTTTTGCATTTAGTTCCTAGATTAGCACTTACACCTATTCACCCCCCTCTAGGTGTTTTTTCAATTGGTATCAGAGCTAGTGCTCCTGATATTAGGCTTAACATCCTAGGAGTGAGATCCATTTGGTTGCTAATCTATTGTTTGCATTTGTTTATTTTGCACACATATAGTTTACCATGGCTTTCATGACCCCACCTATGTTTGACCCTTCCAACATTCATGTTTGGAAGATTAGGATGACCGTTTATTTATAAACCCTAGGTCATAAAGTTTACCTTGCCATTACCAAGGAATCCTTCCTTAGTGATAGCAATCATATAGGGGCCAATGCACAAGCCCTAGAGGCCATTAGATGCACATTATCTAAAGATTATCTTTTACGTGTTTCTAACATTGATTCCGCCTTTGCAGTGTGGAATTTGTTGACAACAACCACCACCTCCAAGCTTCAATTGCCAAATCAACCGGAGGAATCTAGTGGAGAGTCCGACTCACAATGCTTGATGATCCAAGGGAATGACTCCCTTGAGGTACACTCGGAAACCCACTTAGATGATAATGATGGTGCTAGTTCTTCATGTAATGATTATGTTGATCCACATGCTTTAAATGAAGAACTTTCAATTGTTTGTGAAAAATTAATTGAAAAATATGATTTGTTGAAAAAGAAAAGTCTAGGAATGGTTAATGAAAATAAGAGTTTACATTCTAGACTTGATGTTGTTTTGCAAGAGAAGGATGAGATTGCTAATGAAAGGGATTCATTAAAATCTCAACTTAATCTTGCTTTAAATGAAAATAAAATTTTGAAAAATAAAAATGATTGTGAAGATGTTTTGAAGAAAAATGATTCTTTAACTTCAAAACTTGATTTTGTTTTAAAAAGTAACCATTCTTTGAAAAATGAAATTGAATTTGTTTCAAAAGAATTAGAAATTTGTTTAAAGAAAAATGATGTTTTGCAAAATAAGATTGATGCACATGTTTGCCATGCTAGGGTAGTATCACACACTTCACCTATTGCATGCCACACTTCTTCTTTGATCAACAATGATATATCCATACTTAAGAAGAGTGTTGATTGTTTGGGCTCCACTTTGAGCCAATGTGTTGTTGGGCATACACGTTTGGAATCTTTGTTTCGAAAGAAACAAGTTCCATCTATTATTCATGCACACCCTCCACGGCATACACATGCTCCTCACGGACACCATCACACCATGTATGCTCATGTGTACACTTGTACACATTGTGGACGTAAGGGTCACCTTGCTAAATTTTGCTATGATAGATTACATACTCCTAATTTAGCAAATAAAATTGTTTGGGTTAGAAATGAGACTAACCCCAATGGACCCAAAAGAGTATGGGTACCAAAGACCACCCCTCCTTTGTTTAATGTAGGTGTGGGCTCTCACATGACGTGAGAGTGATGACACCTTGGAGTGGATGCGTTCCGTACTTAAAGGAAATCAATTGGATGCATCACTTTCAAGGGAAGGTTTGGTGGAGATGACCACCACGTTTTGGAGACAAGGAAAGTTGCTTCTTCGGTTTTGGTAACAATCCTTTACTCCCATTTATTGTTACATGCTTTTCATTTCATTGTTTATAGCATATTTTTTTGATGTTTAGTGATTAGTATGAAAATGCCATGCTTATTAGACTTGTGATATACATGTTTAGTCATTTTGAGACACCCATGTTTATATGGACCCATATTTTGTGTTCTCATCGTTTGTTTTAGCTATCATGTTTATCTTAGGTTTAATAACATGTGAATTTGCATAATAATCATGTTTATATTTATCATGTTGATTTATATTGTATTTTGATGCTTCATGTGTTGATTACATGTTTAGATGTTAGTTTTCATCAAGACTAGTTATATACTTGTGCATATAGTGGGCCACAAATAAATCTATATATGTTTGAGCTTGATTGCTTATTTGATCCCATTAGATGTGCTAGTATAGTCTAGTTTTGATGATTCATACATTTTAAACTTGTATTCCTATTTTTAGATTTGTTTTATGATTGTGTGTTTCACTTCATGTATATGTTTGTATTGCCAAACTCTAAGATATACATGTATACCCCTTGAGTCATTTGCCTTTCATGCAAATCTATATATGGATTCAATTGAGTTTAGGGATATGTATGTATACTTATTGTGTTGACAATTCATACATATACCATGAAATGAAATTTGTTTTGATGAAGATTTAGTTTTTTCTTGATTTTGTGTTTAATTGTTTAACTTCATGTATGTGTCTATCTTGTCCAAACTATTAGATATACATGATTATCCTTTTGAGCCACGTGCCTACATGCATATACACTTTGTGGACTCGTTGTGTTTTGGATATGTATGTATACTTTAGTTTGTATTAGACATACATATACCTTGAAGATTAAATAAGTTTTAATGATTTTCATATTTTGATGTTTTCATGTTTTCTTGTTTTAAGGAATATTGAGCTAAATTGTATATTTTCATGATCATGTTCTTCACATTGTATTTGTACACTCACATTTCTTATTTACTCATGTGTTTTGTTTTCATGAGTTATATTTATGCTTAATTGGCTTAGAGTGTTGATTATCATGTGGATTTCATGTTTCATGAAAAATAATTTGTTTTTATTCCTTACTTGAAGGATTTCGCACTAATTAACAAGTTTTCATTTTGACTAGTTCGTATTCTTCAATTTGGTAGTGATTTTCAAACAAAACTACATTTTCAAATCTATTTTTGAAAACCCCTACCATCCAAGGGAGGTTGGATGGGAGATCATGCACAAGTATGCTTTACTATGAAAATCATTTTAAACTTGAAAATGAGATGGGAGGATTAGTTATATGAGTTATACCATGCTTTTATTGTTATGTCAATTGGTATCATTGAACTCTTTCAATTGGTATCATTTTGATTTTTTTTATACTCATATGTTTATTGTGTATGTATATTTTCAATTGGTATCATCTATGGTGATTGGTACTCATTCTATTTCATACACATATACTTGTTTTATTTGTGCTTAAGATATGAATTTTTCACAAAATCTTGTTTATGCTAGTGCTTGAGCTTCAATTTATTTCAATTGATTACTTTTAAATTGGTATCAAGCCCATGCATCATTTTAGTTGGTATTTCATAAAGGGGGAGAAAATTTAATTTTGTCTTTCAATTGGTGATTTTTCAATTGGTATTTGTTTCCCACTCCCTTACTTTATGATTGAAAATTTCATATTGGTATCATATATTTAATATGAAAATTATTTACAATTGGTATCAAAATTTTGTTTAAACATCAAAATTTATTATGTTTAATATCAATTGGTATCAAGATTTTTCATGTGTTTTGTTTAAAATTGGTATCAATATTTTTCTTGTTTGTTTCCTTTCAATTGGTACCTTAATTTATAGTCACCCCTTATTGACCTTGTTTTTGTTTTAGACAAAAAGGGGGAGAACATTGTTTTATTATTTTGATTGACAAAAAGGGGGAGAAAGATTTTTACCCTAATTTTTATTATTTTGATTGTTTACCCCTTTGTTGATGATTGACAAAAAGGGAGAATAATTTATGGTTTATATATGCATACTTATGTTTTTGCATATATTAAGTTTTATTGGTATCTAGAACATCTAGTGTTTTTGTTAAATGTTTTATTAATTTAATTGGCATCTAGAGCTTCTAGAATATGTTTATATGTTTTATGCATGATGATGCATACATATTTTGAGTATGCATGTTTTGGAATCACCATGTTCATGCATAACAATAATACATAAAGATTTGTGTTTCATGTTTGTTTGAAAGTTTAAATTGGTATGCATTGTCATTCATTGCATATTTTTTGAGTATTTGTTTATGCATGAGTTAAGGGGGAGCTTCTTTGAAGCTTAACTTTAATCCATGCATATATAACTCCATGAGTTTTGTCATCATCAAAAAGGGGGAGATTGTTGGCCCAAAGGCCTTCCACCCTAGTTTTGATGATGATTAACTCATGTAGTTATGTTTACTAATATTCTTGTGATTTTAAGTTTCAGATCATTACCAAGATATTAGTGGTGATTAGCTTCAACAAGGAGTTTGGAAGCTTTTCATGATGATTCCAGGGCCAAAGCTTCAAGATCACACATTGCCTAGCCCATGGATGGAGTTTTGGAGCAAGTCAACTTGAAGATGAAGATCATCAAGAAGACTTAGGTATTCATAGTTTAGATAGTGTGTTTTAGATCCATTTGTAAAGTTTAGTATAGTTGATATGCTCAAGTGCACAACACACAAAAGATTCATGTTTTGAATTTGGTTTTCATGAATAATAGATCAAAACAAGTTTACATAGTTTATATGTATAATAGATTTATTCTAGTTATACATACATGCTTAAACTTCTTAAACAAACTTATTTTGACTATCCTATTCATGTTTTGGAAAAATCAAGTTTGATAAAAATACAAGTTTTGTTTTTGATAAAATTTGCAAGACTCAAAAATGAATTGATATGATTGATATATGTCTTGAAATTTTTATCACAAGTTTGTGTTTCAATACAAAATGTTAAAACAAGTTTTGTGAATTTTTAGAAGACTTAAAAGATTTTTCAAAATATTTTTAAACTGTTTTTCTGACCCAGTTTCTGTTCCAGGCTTCAATCAGTCAACTAAGTCACCTGACCTAGTCGACTTGGGTGAAGTCGGTCGACCGGGACGGTCGACCGACGTGCACAAATCTGTGCACGTTTGGCAGCATTGGGACGGTCGACCCGGACGGTCGACCGGGCTGAGAGCAGTGCTCTCTGTTTGTTTGGGTCGACCGGGCCGGTCGACCGTGGTTGCCCAACGGTCACATTTCTGACCGTTGGCGGTCGACCGGGCCGGTCGACCGTCAGCTTGTCAGGTTGCCACATCAGCCTAACGGCTAGTTTCTGGTTTGGCCTATATAAACCCCATCTCTTTGGGTTTTTGGCCAAGGTTTTTACAAGAGAAAAAATCTCAGTTTTTCAGAGTTTAAAACAAGTTTTTAAAAGAGTTTTTGGGCTTTAAACTTCTCATCTTTATTGTTTTGGGTTTTTGGAAAATCAAAAAAAACTAGGGTTTTGGGAGATTGTATTGATTTCATTTTCTATCATTTACAAGAGATTTTCCTAGTAGTTTTTCTTTGTTGCTTGTTTCCAAAAACACCTTATTTCCACACTTGAGCTATCATACTATCCTAATCTATTAGGATCTTTGTTTTGTGGAAAAGAGAGAAAAGAGAAGTGTTTGAGGTTAAGCCTCTAAGTTGTAAACCCTCCTTGCTTTTGTTGTATCCCTCTTTGGTAGAGGTTGATCGGAGTGGTATTGAGTTTGGATCCCTCTTCGGTAGAGGTGATTGTGTTGGTTGTATTGGCTACGGGCCTTATCCCTCTTCGGTAGAGGTGGATTGTGGTTGTATTGCCTCGGTGGCATTGAGAGAGGAGTTCGGTACTCCTATAGTGGATTGGAAATCCTACACGGTGGTGTAGGCGGGGATGTAGAGCTAGGGGCTCGAACCTCGAAACATATCCGTGTGTTTGCGTTTGATCCAATATCTCTCAACTCTCTCTCTCTCTCATTTATTTGTGCAAAGCATCATTCATTACATCATATCATATTTTCTTGTGTTGAGCATAATTCATATCATACATATCTATTTGCTTGTGTTGCCTTGCATATATTCATATTGCTATTCATCCTTATTTGCTTGGCTTGCTTGTGTGTGTGCCTAACTTATACTTAACCAACAAGAGCTTCACATAGCACCTCAACCCATTCAAGGGGAATCAAGAGGAGTTAGTCCAGAGCCCTTCACGGGGAATTCGACTACACTTGTTGATTGTATTAAGTGTGTTTGCAAAATTTGCATTAGCTTCCGCATTTAGCGCACTTAGTTTTGCATTTAGTTCCTACATTAGCACTTACACCTATTCACCCCCCCCCCCCCTCTAGGTGTTTTTTCAACTCCAAATCACACCAAAATGAACTGTATAAAAGTTATGTGCCAAATCTTAAGATAGTACACACAAACTTTTTACCAAGCTCCTACTTTTGTTTGTCTTGGAGAACTACTGCTTTTACATCTGATGTGGGGTAAGGGAGAGCTTAGGCTTACTTAACCAAATAGGACCTTGTAAAAGGAGCAAATGAAATGTTCTAGATGGGCCGAAGGGTAGAACTTTTGCACATCAAAGTGGTCTGTTGCTATCTTATTCACTTGGATCTTTGGGATTGCTTTGTTATGTCATATTGCTTCGGATTTGATTCTTTTGACGGAGACTTGTTTGTAATATGTCTACTCGGTTAGATGTATTTTCTTTCTAGACCCCCTTTTTGTCTTGTCATTTTTTTTCTTTCTAGATTACGTTAACGCATTTAGGACTATGGGGACACTGGTGCCAGTAGGCGATTGAATCCTATCAAAGAGACATATGATAGAATCCATGGATCGATCGATAATGGGTTCGAACCATGGGATTGGCGCTCGTAAGCACCACCATTCCATGAGATCGTTTGTCATGAATCCTCATGAAAATTTGGAAAAAATGGTACCCTTGTTTGATAGTACAAGAATGTTCCACACCAAATCAAAAAAAAACAAAAAGATTTTTTGTCAACACTTCGTGTCTTACAATAGTACATGGGTATTTTTTGTTGTTGAATTCAATAAAGTGTGTGTGTGTGTGTGTGTGTGTGTGTGTGTGTTTGGGGGGGGGGGTGCTGGCTTATGCGCATTTCAATAGAACATGGGGGGTTTCTACAAAGCTCGATAGTATAAAGTTGATTATGCAATTTACTCTAAATAATATGTATTATATGATTATAATCTCATTATGATAGTCATTTAATTGATTAATATTGTGATTGTTTGCTATTGTTATAGTTATAGGTTGTTAAAATTTAATGGCAATGCATTGTGTATACGTTTTGATCAACAGATTTACAGTCTGTCGCTTTTGACTGACATCTACTTGGATCCTGGTATAGATGATTTTCTTCACAATCACCACCTACGTCTTCTTTTGGGCTCATAGGTTTCTCTAAACTGACCACGTGCGTTTTGGATAGATTACAGATCCTTCCTTCTCGAACAAACAGAGCCACCTCCGTCGTAGGTTTCTTAGGAGAACAAGTAAAGTAAATTTTAGACAACGATTTCGTGTAGTATCTGTTCAATATGGTTATAAAGTAGAGAAATTTTGTATACTTATTATCTGCTAGATCTGACGGGGAAAATCAGGATAACATTTTTTTATAGTTATCTCGATGTTTTCCTTGTGTAATACTCTTCTTGAGGCAATGAAATAATATGTGTATATTTTTTTGTATGTAATGCTACAAAATATGATGCAAAATATGCATATGTAACACTATGAAATATAATGCAAAATATACACAAAATAAATAAATAAATGATAAAGTGGAGTAGAGAATATGTTATTTATAAAAGTAGCCTCGGTGCCTTGAATCGCTTTGCAATGCACCTACTCCTAGCCCATTTTTGAATTCCTCCCTTAGGATCGAGGTGGAGAAGTCGATCTCCGACTATGCTGGAAATGGACCACCGTCGACGAAGAACTTATTTGATTTTGTAGAATAGAAATCTCTTTAAGAGATGTAGAGAGAAGCAAGAGCTCAAGAGAATGTTTTGAGATTGCTTCATCATTTGAGAAGGCCAAAGGCCTCTCTATTCACAGGGAGGAGAGGGGACAAGAGGTTGAATACTCGAATTAGTTGATCAGGTAGGCTAGAAGTGTACAGTGCACATGTCCAACCTGGTACAGCCCCGACCCCTACCACTGATCGGGCATTTTCTTTGAGCTGGCAGGCTAGGGACATGCAGTGTACCCGACCCGATATAAAATGATTATTTTATCATGCATAGAAATTAGCGGATGTGTACGATGTACGCATCCGTGAACTAATTTCTACGATTATGAATGTGCCAAAAATATGGACGTTTACAATGTACACGTTCATGTATTTATTTCTATGGTTATGAACATGTCATAAATCAGGACGTGTATGGTACACGCATCCGGTGTTAGATTTGAACTTAATGATTTCATGAAGATCAAATTACCCAATAATAGATCTTAAATCCATACATCTCAAGAACAAATACACAAATAAATACATACCTGAAGCCATTAGAAAGATTGATGAAGGTGGATTGATGAAGATCAGTCCCTTTCTTTTTGTTCTTGCAAAAAACCCTAATCTGTAAACACTTTCTTCTCTCTATCTCCTTTTCTTTTCACACAAGCCAAAACTGAAAATGATGGATCCTCAAAAAGGGAGGTTTGTTTTCCTATAATGGAGGAGAGAAGAGGGTCTACGTTTGCAAGTAACCATATAGATAAAACCACCCATCATGGCCCTTAATATCCCATATGATTATTAAACTTTATACAAATGTAACCTTTATATTGGGCACTTATTATATATCAGTTAACTATTATTATGGAATCCAATTAATAAATAAAAGGTTAGTGGGCCACTTAATGTGAGACTAACATTCTCCCACTTGGACCACTAGCCGATTACATTAAAACTTTAGAAAACAAACAAAAGAAAGACTCATTTTAAAACATTTTGACTCCATTGGATTCCATACTGAAAAACTTTGACACGTGATCACGAATTTTGAAAATAATAACTGATAAGCCCAAATAATGATAAACTGTAATACTGCAATTAGCTTGGACCACCAATGTGAGTCATAGCGGTTATACAACATCTATGTCATACTCCCTTCTACGTACCACAACATTGATAACCCTCACTAATAGAGTCTATAATCAAAACGACCCCTGTAATTTGTCATGTGAAGACCTTTCCTGTTTAACAAACATCCATACATAATATGTGCACACATAGTTAGATAACAGAAAATACAGAAACAAACTTTTATTGCGCAATAGTGTCAATTACATAAGCACCAAAACATACATTACAAATTACTCAAAAGACCAATTCTAATAACATGTTCTTTGAATGTCTTTGGAGATAATCCCTTGGTCAATGGATCAGCAACCATAAGAGTGGTACTTATATTCTCAATTGACACCCGTTGTTTCTGAACTCTTTCTCTAACAACTAAGTACTTAAGTTCCATGTGTCTGGAACCACTAGAGTACTTACCATTTTTAGAGAAGAAAACGGCTGCTGTATTATCACAAAATATCTTCAGCGGCCTGGCAATAGAATCAACTACACCAAGTGCTGAAATGAAATTGCGTAACCATAATGCATGATTCGTGGCCTCGAAACATGCTACGAACTCAACCTCCATCGTGGATGAAGCAGTGATAGACTGCTTTACGCTCTTCCACGAGATTGCCCCACCTGCTAGCATGAATATAAAGCCTGAGGTAGACTTTCTGCTATCTGGACAACCAGCAAAATCTGAATCCGAATAACCGATCACTTCCAACTGATCTGATCTCCTATATGTGAGCATATAATCCTTCGTCCCTTGAAGATACCGCATCACTTTCTTTGCCAATTTCCAATGCTCCATTCCTGGATTACTCTGGTATCTTCCTAACATTCCAACAACAAAGCTGATATCTGGCCTGGTACAAGTATGTGCATACATCAAGCTCCCAACTGCTGACGCATACGGAACTTTCTGCATTTGTTCCTTCTCTAAGTCATTTCTTGGACACTGACTCCTACTTAATTTGTCACCCTTCATGATGGGTGCACAACTGGCTGAACATAGTTCCATGTGAAATCTTTCCAAGACTCGATTGATATAACCTTTCTGAGACAGTCCTAACAATCCTTGAGATCTATCCCTGAAGATCTCTATGCCAATGACATAAGCTGCCTCACCCATATCAACCATCTTAAAGTTCTTGGTAAGATAGTTTTTGGTTTCATACAGTAAACCAACATCACTACTGGCTAACAAAATATCATCCACATACAGAACCAAAAAGATAAACTTGCTCCCACTGATCTTCAGATATATACACTGATCAACAGTATTTTCTATAAATCCGAATGAGGTAATGGTATCATTAAACGTTATATACCATTGCCTGGAAGCTTGTTTCAGTCCGTAGATGGATTTCTTTAATTTGCAAGCCAAGTGTTCTTTTCCTTTCTTTGCGAACCCTTCAGGTTGCTCCATGTATATTTCCTCATCTAAATTTCCATTCAGAAAAGCTGTTTTCACATCCATTTGATGTAACTCTAAGTCATAATGAGCTACAAGGGCCATAATGATTCTAAAAGAGTCCTTCTTTGATACTGGAGAGAAGGTTTCTCTATAATCAATGCCTTCTTTCTGAGTGAAACCTTTAGCCACAAGTCTGGTCTTATGTCGTTCAATATTGCCTTTGGCGTCGCGCTTGGTCTTAAAGACCCATTTACACCCGACTTTCTTACAGTTACTAGGCAATTTGACGAGATCCCAGACTTTGTTTTGGTCCATAGATTTCAACTCTTCATTCATAGCATCAATCCATTTGCTAGAATCATTACTTTCAATGGCTTGTGAAAATGAAACTGGATCTTTATTAATCCCAATATCGAAATCAGATTCCTGTAGATACACCACATAATCATCTGAAATGGCAGATCTTCTTTCCCTTTGAGATCTCCTCAAAGCTGCCGGTTGTGGTGGTTCTACAACATTTTCAGTGGCGATATCCTCATGAAGTGGTGAACCATTATCATTATGTTGTTCTGGTGACTCAGCTTGATGATCAAGCTGAGGGACAACAATTTCTCTTGAAGGAAAGGGTATTGGGATATTTACCCTTATCACCTCAAGATCCACCTTTCTTGGTTCATCACTCCCACTAATTTCGCCATTCTCAAGGAATCTGGCATTACCAGTTTCAACAATTCTGGTACTATGGTTAGGACAATAGAATTTGTACCCTTTAGACTTATCTGGATAACCAATGAAATATCCAGATATGGTCCTTAAGTCTAATTTCTTTTCATGTGGATTATATATTCTAGCCTCTGCTGGACAACCCCAAACATGTAAATGTCTTAAACTAGGTTTCCTACCAGTCCACAACTCGAAAGGAGTTGTTGAGACTGCCTTACTAGGAACCCTGTTCAAGATATACATAGCAGTTTTTAAGGCTTCATTCCATAATGAATTAGGTACATTAGAGAAGCTCATCATGCTCCTAACCATATCCATAAGTGTCCGGTTTCGCCTTTCAGCAACTCCATTCTGCTGAGGCGTACTGGCATTGTGTATTGAGCACAAATGCCATGCTTTTCTAGAAATTTGGCAAATGGGCCAGGATTCTGTCCTGACTCATCGTATCTTCCATAATACTCACCACCTCGATCTGATCTCATGATTTTAACTTTTCTATCTAATTGTCTCTCGACTTCTGTAATGAACACCTCAAGGATGTCAACAGCCTGAGACTTTTCATGAATTAGATATACATAACCATAACGAGACAGATCGTCTATAAAGGTGATAAAGTATCTCTCTCCCGTAAAACATGGAATAGAGAGTGGTCCGCAAATGTCTGTATGAATAATCTCAAGGAGCTCTTGCTTCTTGTGGCACCTTTCTTGGTGTGTTGTTTGATTTGCTTTCCTTTTATGCAATCCACACACAATCCAAAATCAGTGAAGTCTAGGTTATCCAAAATCTCATTCTTCACTAATCTTTCAATTCTATCCCTGGAGATATGCCCCAGTCGTCTATGCCACAAGATAGAAGATTTTTCATCAATTAAGCCACGTTTAGAACCAACATTCGAATGCAGGGTTAAAAAAGATTGTGCAAACTCATAATTCAAGGAAATTTTATACAAACCATCACATAAAATTCCATGTCCAACCGAAATTGAATTAAACATCAAATTGAGTTTTTCACAACTAAATAAAATTGAATATCCAGCAACATCTAATTTGGATAAAGACATTAAATTCCTAGAAATTGAAGGTACATAAAAAGTGTCTACAAGATCCATCTGATGACCCGTCTCTAAGAGTAGTCGATAAGTTCCAACAGTCTCGACCTCCACTTTGAGACGGTTCCCCATAAAGACAAATCTTTCACTTTCCTTCGGTTTCCTGGTTGTAAGGAATCCCTGCATTGAATTAGTTATATGAGTTGTGGCTCCAGAGTCAATCCACCAAGTATTAGAAGGAACTTCAGTAAGATTTGATTCATAACATACAAAAGAAAGATTTATACCTTTCTTTTCGAACCAAGCCTTTCTCTTATTGCAATCCTTCTTCACATGTCCTTTTCTGCCAAAAAAGTAGCATTTGACAGTGAAAATCTTTCCATGACCCTGGCTACTTTCCCTAGGTTCATTCCCTTTCTTTGGTGGAAACCTCTTACCTCTTCCATACTTTCCCTTCTTATGTATAGCTCCTTGAGTTAATGCCAACACCGAGTGATGTCCTTCTTGCCTCAGTCTCACTTCCTCTTGAATGCACATATTAGTCAGTTCATTCAGATTTCACTTATTCTTATGAGTATTATAGTGAATCTTGAATGGTCCGAATTGAGGAGGAAGTGAGTTGAGGATGAACTGTACCAAGAAGGATTCATCTACTTTCATTCCCAGCGTTCCTAACTTTGCAGCTTTATCAGTCATATTGAGGATATGTTGTTGGACTCCTCTACTACCATCATATTTCATGGTAGTTAACTCAGCCATAAGAGTGCCAGCCAATGACTTATCAGCAGATTTAAACCGGTCTTTTACAGCAGTTAAAAGTTCTGAAGCGTTAGCAGTCTGAGGGAGTGAAGTTTTGATATTATTGGCAATGGTCATTTTAATAAACATGAGACTGAGTCTGTTCAACCTTTCCCAGGCTTTAGCGTGACTAATCTGATCTGCTGTAATTTCAGCAGTGATTTCCTTAGGTTTCTCAACTAGTAGAGCCATGTCAAGATCCAGTACACCCAGTGTGAATTGGACATGTTCAAACCATTCAGAAAAGTTTGTACCATCCAGGGCTGGAATGCTAGATGCATGAGAGTGAAGGGAAGTGGGAACGTTCACTGAAACAAAATAGGACAATGCTCACATTAAGGCCTCGAATCAATACAAAAACATTAAATTTTATGAAGATGAACTATTGATATCACTTTGATTTCTCCTTTGGCGAAACCTAAGCATATCCAGTGTTCACTCTACAGGTGAGACCTTTATCACCTATGTAGGTCTAATATAATTTATGCCACTTAGACAGTAAGTCATGTTACCTTTGGGTATCCAATTCTACACCACTGAGTTGCATAAATTACACTATCCTACCCGGTTCGTAATTATTTGAAAGAGACTTTCCTTTGGGCGAGTCCCAATCTCCTAACTAGAACCGCCATCGAGAATATTATTGACTTTAATGTCACCCTTATTGACAAATCTTTTATGTAGTTATATATTCATAAGGCTTACTAATGTAGGTCACTTTGGCAACTACTAAATCAATAAACCGTATGAATATAAAACTAACCAATAATATTCTCTAACCTTTTATTTGAGTTATTCTATAATACTCCAATGTTGTCACTTGACCAATATCAATCAATATTAACACAATAACATTAAATGTGTAACATACATTTATGATTGAATTAAACAAATATTAGTCGACTGGTCAAGGTAGTACTAGTCGACTAGGGACAAGACAAGTCGACTATAAAGGAAAGACTAGTCGACTAGGGTCAAGTCAAGTCGACTATAAATTAAAGGTTAGTCGACTAAGGCAAAGCAAGTCAACCCTGTTATGAAGGTTAGTCGACTGACAGAGAAACAGAGAACCACACATCTCTCGGGTCAACCTGTTAGTCGACTATACTAATTATTAGTCGACTATACTAATTATTAGTCGACTAACCAAAAGTTCAAGTCGACTAAACAGTAAAAAAACAGAGAGCCTTAATTTTTCTGGGAGGGGACCTAGTCGACTAGTGGTTCGGGCAAGTCGACTAACAGTCGATGAACCAGAAACCGTATACTGATAACTGTTTAATCGACTGAAGCCTTTTCAATAGGAAAATTAGGGTTTGTAATTCAACCAAAAATTAAATCTAATCCAAGTGATTACACAATTAGAGGAATATTAATAGAATTAATAGGATTTTGAAGAATAGCAACTAAAACTTCTTTAAAAATCTACAGTAGAATGATCAAAATTTACAAAACCTAATTTTCCATCTTGAAACAGTTAATCATGGCAAAACCTAAATTGTACATAATCTTATTCTGAGATGCATAGATTCTTAACCACGCTCTGATACCAAATGTTAGATTTGAACTTAATGATTTCATGAAGATCAAATTACCCAATAATAGATCTTAAATCCATACATCTCAAGAACAAATACACAAATAAATACATACCTGAAGCCATTAGAAAGATTGATGAAGGTGGATTGATGAAGATCAGTCCCTTTCTTTTTGTTCTTGCAAAAAACCCTAATCTGTAAACACTTTCTTCTCTCTGTCTCCTTTTCTTTTCACACAACCCAAAACTGAAAATGATGGATCCTCAAAAAAGGGAGGTTTGTTTTCCTATAATGGAGGAGAGAAGAGGGTCTACGTTTGCAAGTAACCATATAGATAAAACCACCCATCATGGCCCTTAATATCCCATATGATTATTAAACTTTATACAAATGTAACCTTTATATTGGGCACTTATTATATATTAGTTAACTATTATTATGGAATCCAATTAATAAGTAAAAGGTTAGTGGGCCACTTAATGTGAGACTAACATCCGGATCTCTTGGTTATTATTTTCTTTACGCTTGACTGTTTAATTAACAAGTGTGCGTACAAGGATTGCACGTCCAACCCGGAATATTTGTCAAAAAAATTTGGGTGTCTACAATGCCCCTTGATTAAGCATGCGAAGCGTGCTTGATGCTTCGCATGCTTAATCAAGGGTACATGATGATATCCATTTTGATTGTCTTTGTTGATCAATACAGTGTACTTATCTTGGATCCCAAAAAGATTATTAAGAGTTGGTCGTGTATGAAGTACAGGTCTTGGATCCCAAAAGGATCATTAAGAACCGATTGTGTATGAAGTACAGGTCTGGGATCCCAAAAGGATTGCTAAGAGCCAACCGTGTATGAAGTACGTCTTGGAGCCCAAAAGGATCATTAAGAGTCAACCGTGTACGAAGTACAGGTCTCGGGGATCATTAAAAGTTGACCGTGTATGAAGTACATGTCTTGGATCCCAAAAGGATCATTAAGAGCCAACCGTGATGGACGCGTATGCTTTATGCGTCTTTTACTATAATTATTGCAGATTTGACATTTGAAGCGATGGCCTTAAGGCCGAATGTACACTTGGGTTATCATCATTAACATGTTCCTCTATATTATGATTGTCACCCAAGATGGATTTTTCTTAGGATAGGCTTCTAGACTTAATCCTTTGGGTAACTCTAGGGTAGACTCTCTGTGATTTCCCAAACATCAATATGGTAGATGACAGTCTTTATCCCTTCCTCCTCTATGGATGCCGACACAGCTAATCCGGGGAGTTAGGCTAACTCGTGAATCGAGTGCCAAGAATGATATGTGGAGACCCCGAGAGGAGATAGCAAACACCTAGACCACGGGTCCACCTCAGAAGCTCTCTCCCTTCAGGCTTGAAGGGTTTTGAGAACGCTCTAGTTATGTAGAATGCAAATGAGCTTTGTTCTATTCTGTTTAGAAATACATTATAAAGATTTTGATTAGTCCGGTGGAACTTAAAAGGGTCTCATCGTGATTGCCAAAATTTGTATATGTTTTGATGTGACGTCTTCTTGGATCATGGTGTGGGTGGTTATTTTCACAATAGCCACCTACGTCTTCTTTTGGGCTCGTTGATTTTTCTAAACTGATTATGTGCGTTTTGGATAAATTGCATATCCTTCCTTTCCAAGCGAACAGAGTCGGCTTCCCCGCAGGGTTTCTAAGACAAGTTAAAACAAATATTAGACCATGATTTAGTGTAGTATCTATTCAATCAGGTAGGGAAAAAGCCAGAATAACGTGTTTTTATAGTTATCTTTCCTTGTGTAATACCTTTCTCTAGACAAAGAAATAATATCTGCATATTTGTGTGTATGTAACACTACAAAATATGTTGCAAAATATGCATATGTAACACTATGAACCATAATGAAAAATATGCATGGAATAAATAAATAAATAAATGAGAAAGGGGAGTTAAGGATAGGTTGTTTATAAGAGTAGCCACAGTACCTCGAATGTCTTTGCAATGTTGCTACTCCTAGCTCACTTTTGAATTCCTCCCTTCAGACTGAGGTGGAGAAGCTGATCTCCGACTATGTTGAAAATGGCCACTATTGACAAAGAACTTCTTTGATTTGGAAGAAGAAATCTATTTAAGAGGATATAGAGGGAAGCAAGAGCTCAAGAAATGTTTTGAGGTTGCTTCGTCATTTGAGACGGCCAAAGGCCTCTCTATGTATAGGGAGGAGAGGGAACAAGCCTGGCAAGTTGGACATGTACAGTGTACACGTCCACCCGAGGACAGCCCTGACCCTGATCACGGGTCGGGGACGTGTAAAGTGTACATATCCTCGTGTTAAATGATTATTTTTACCATGCGTAGAAATTAGGGGATGCGTGTGACGAATGTGTCCTTGAATTAATTTCTGTGGTTACGAACATGCCAAAAATACGGATGTGTACAATATACGCGTCTCTATATTTATTTCTATGGTTATGACAACCACAACAACTAAGCCATTTGTCCCAAGTATTTGGGATAGGCTACATGAACCAAAAGAGAATTACACCGGATCGGGCACATGGATCAACTTTCTCCACTCATTCCTATCGAGCAATATGCCTTCACTAAGACATTTAGCCTCTATGTCTTGTCGTATTATCTCCATCCATGTTTTCTTCGGTCTCCCCTGTGCTCTTTTAACTTGCCCTAATTTGATATGCTATACTTGTCGGATTGACGCATCTGTAAATCTGCGTCGCACACGACCAAACCATCATAGGCAGTTTTCTCTCATCTTCTCTTCTATAGAGGCTACGCCTATCTTAGTACGAATATCCTCATTTCTCACCTTATCTCTTCTCGTGTTACCACATATTCAACGAAGTATGCGCATCTCTGCTACACTAATCTTCTGGGCATGATATCTCTTTATAGCCAATATTCTGTGCCATATAACAAAGTTGGCCTAATAGCAGTCCGATAAAACTTTCTCTTCAGTCATAACAGAATATTACGATCACATAAAACTCCTATTGTGCTCCTCCATTTCAACCAGCCGGCATGGATTCTATGATTGATATCACTATTGATCTCCCCATCATTTTGGATAATAGAACCCAAGTACTTAAAATAACTGCTCATCGGTATTTCTTGACCATCTAGTGTCACAACACTATAATCTCGGACCCTGTTTACTGAATTTATACTCCATATACTTTGTTTTGGCCCTACTTAAACTAAAACCTCGAGATTCTAGAGTTCGCATCCATAACTCCAATTTTGCATTTATCCCGGCTCTCGTTTCATCGACTAGGATAATATCATCAACAAATAACATACATCACGGTATCTCATCCTAAATAGTTCTAGTAAGTTCATCCATCACTATGACAAATAAGAATGGACTCAATACAGATCCTTGATGCAATCTAATTGTGATAAAAAATCACTTATTATCCCTCCACAAGTTCTGATATTTGTCATTACTCCATCGTACATGTCCGTGATTATGTCAATATATTTGATGGGGACTCCTTTTTTCATTAATGTCCACCATAATACCTCTCTTGGCACCTTATCATAAGCTTTTTCTAAATCAATAAAGACCATTTATAAATTTCTCTTCCTCTCTCGAAATCGCTCTATAAGTTGACGAAGCAAATGAATAGCCTCTGTCGTCGATTATCCTAGCATGAACCTAAACTGGTTCTCTGATATTTTAACATTCTGTCTTAACATGTGTTTAATTACTCTTTCCTAAAGCTTCATGGTGTGACACATGAGTTTTATTCCGCGATATTTTGAATAACTCTAGATATCACCCTTATTCTTATAGAGAGGTACTAGGGTACTCTTCTTTCACTCATTTGACATCTTTTTAGTTAGCCAGATCTTATTAAAGAGATTTGTCAGCCATCTCACGCCCTCCTCTCATAAGCATCTCCATACCTCAATAGGAATTCTATCCGGGCCAACAACTTTCTTTGACTTCATCCTCATCAAGGCCTTTTTAACTTCACATTCGCTAATTTTGCGCATATAATTATGGTTCATATCCTCGCACTGAATGGTAAGGTCATCTAAATCTTGAGTAGAACTACCATTGAACAATTTGTCAAAATACTCTCTCCATCTTTTTTTAATTTCTTCATCTCGAAGTAAAACCTTCTGATCCTCATCTTTGACACACCTCACAGTACGTAAGTCTCTAGTCTTTCTCTCTCTAATTCGAGCAATTCTATATATATCCTTTTCAATCTCTTTGATGTCCAACTTCTTATACACTTCTTTGTACACTTTAGCTGCTGCATTCTGAACAACTTTCTTAGCTTCCTTCTTAGCTAGCTTATACCTTTCAAAACTCACTCCATCACAATTTTTCTTCAAATCTCTGTAAGAGTTTCATTTGATCTTAATAAAGCTTTTACCTCTTCATTCCATCATGATGTGTCCTTATAAGGTGGAGCACCACCCCATGACTCATCAAGTACATATTTAGCTACTCTTTTAATGCAGTTAGAAATTTTGTTCCATGTTGTATTGGGATCATCTTGGCCTTTTCAATCTGCTTCATGTACTACTCGATCTACAAAAACTCCTTAGTTACTTTCTTTTAGCCGCCACCACTTAATCTTAGGATCTAGCTTATGTTTAATCTTTCTAAATTTTCTTCTAATCCGGACATCTAAAATTAAAAGTCTATATTGGGTTATTACACTCTCACCGGTACTACCTTACAATTCATACAACAACCT
This sequence comes from Agave tequilana, assembly GCA_038442645.1. Taxonomy (NCBI): domain Eukaryota; kingdom Viridiplantae; phylum Streptophyta; class Magnoliopsida; order Asparagales; family Asparagaceae; genus Agave; species Agave tequilana. The sequence continues at coordinate 42,242 of JAVJIF010016912.1, read as the reverse complement.
TTATCTACTTTCCTAGTTAAAAAGAAATCTATTTGGCTCGCATTTGATCTACTTCTAAAAGTGATCAAGTGAGACTCTCTCTTCCTAAGCCAAGTATTCGCTAAGATCAAATCATAGGACAAATTAAAATCTAGAATCGAGTTACCTGGTTCATTTCTTTTCCCAAAATCAAATCCTCCATTTAAACTATCAAACCCATAACGACTAGTTCTTACATGCCCATTGAGGTCGCCGCCTATGAAAAGCTTTTCTTTAATGGATATGCCTTACTCTATTTCATCTAAATCCTCTCAAAATTGACGCTTACTAGACTCATCAAGTCCTACCTGTGGTGCATAGACACTAATAACATTAAAAATCTTCCTACCTAAAATAAGTTTAACTAATAAAATCCTATCGCCCTTTCTTCTAACCTCCACTACATTCTCAAGCAATTGTTCGTTTATGATCACACCCACCCTATTACGATTTCTATCTCTACTAGTATACCAAAGTTTATAACCCCAAAACTCTATAATTCTAGCTTTTTCAGCTACCCCTTAGTTTCCTGCACACACAAAATACTAACATTCCGTCTAACCATAACATCAATTAACTCTGCTAATCTACCTGTAAGAGAACCTATGTTCCATGATGCTAACCTAATCCTATATTCATGAGCTAACTTTTTTACCCTCACCCGCTCATAAAAGTGTGGGAGCCCTTACTGATTTGACACCACATCCGAGAGTCGATGTAGCGCGTCGTTTCTGAACGATGACCTACCAATCCTTACCCACTTTTCACTACAGCCGGGCTCTGATGCAGCGCGTCGCTCAGTAGGAATGTCCCAACAAAATTTAGTTCTTAATTCATGTTCATAGTATGTGACAATGTTTTATATTAGCTGTCACAAGCCTACTATAACCGTCCTCCTTTATCCTGTCTTGGGACCGGAGTTATTTCTACGGTTATGACATTGTCATAAATCGGAACGTGTATGATACATGGGTCTGGATCTCTTGATTATTATTTTCTTTATGCTCGACTGCTTAATTAAAAGGCGGAAACGCAAGGATTGTACATCCGACCCGAAATATTTGTCGGAAAATTTTGGGTGTCTGCACATTGCCATAGATGTTTGGTGCTCTATGTTATAAATATATGAAGAGTTTATAAGCTAAACTAATGTGCGAAATATAGATGATAATCCTAAGTAAATCCCATCACCATAAAAAATTGTCTGTGCAGCACCATTCTCGTAACTTCACTGTCTAAATCTAATATTTTAAGTGTCGTTAAAACATTCCATGTTTCTTCATTACATAGTGAGTCGGGACTTTAGGCTCTTTTAGTCACAACAAAGTTCTGGAACAAATTTACTAACAATTAACTTCACTATATTTAGCATAATTAATTTATGTAATCAAACACCTTACGTTGTAAAAGTGGCAATGGGGTTGATAACAAGATCTTAATCCGACTTGAATTTTCGAGTTTAGATTCTTCATAATGTACCACATAATTTAGTTGGATAAAGTATAGATGCTAAAAATATTTATGATTCGGACATTGGTGTGGATCCTAATGGATCCAAACATTACCAAACAAATATTATTATAGTTTAGTATCATTACTTCAATCTAAATGATATATTTCTTTCCAAACATAGTATAAGACTATTTAATTACTTTTAAGCATGTCTAATATTTATAGAAATATAAAACAAACTAACATTTCTAAGCAGAGGTATCTTCAGGTTGACCGGATCAGAGTTGCACATGCTATGTCTATGGTGGCTGATCAAGAGATGGTCGGGGCTGATCTGCAGATACTGCAAGTGCAGTGAAGGAGGATGCCACATCTTCGGAGGTGGGGGTTCCGATCATTGGATGATCGAATTTGAGCTGCAGATGTCGTGACGGTGCTGACAACACATTTATGCTGGAGGAGAGAAGCCGCCATATCCCTCTGCAACGACACACGCCAACTCCAAGGGGAGATAGTGTACATTGAAAGAGCAATGCAAATCTGCCTTCCCTTGATTCGCAACCCAGGCCGTGGGAGTTCCCAAACGAAGATGTTTGGGAAAAGCTTATGGTTAAGAGCACAAGTGAGAGAGACTCCAGTTAGGGGCCGTTTGTTTCGCGTAAAATTCCGTAATTCGTAAATGACTTACTACCCAGTTACAACTACGACGTTTGTTTGGACCGTAATTCGTAAAAGACTTACGTAACTCAACTAACACTCACTTGCAACTCAGGTACCACTCACTTACAGCCCAGTTACAGTTAATTTTGTGGTCATACAAATTTGTAATATTTTTTTATATTAATATTAAAATTTTTTAATATTTAACTTTTTTAATATTTATTTACAGTATTAAAACTTTTAAAATCACCAAATAGTTAATTTTGTGGTCAACTTTTTCACTTACGACTTATACATTACGACAACCAAACACCGTAAAGTACAATACACTTTCCCACTTTACAATTTTATATTACCAACCAAACAGCGTAAAATTTACATACATGTTACTCATTTACAATTGTAAAAGACTTTACCAATTATAACTACGAATTACGGCCAGTTACGACAACCAAACAGACCCTTAGCTGAGTGACGAAAGGAAAAAGCCTTCAACAGGCGCCTTTCTTCAGCATAAGCCATGGCCCCGAGAGCAATAACCCTCCTCGGAGAGGGGTCTTGTTCGCGAAAGCCGCTTTCCAGACCTCCCAGAATGCGTACATAAAATCAGATGAGAGGCTTTTCATTCAATTGAACGTTGCTTAATTACATAACCATCTTTCATAGCCCTTCCTTTCTTAGACACCAATCAGAATGAGTATTTAGTCAGTCTCGTATTTGTAATAAATCAACAAGATAAATAATTCAACAATAATTTATTCAGCAATAATATTTATCAATATAAATATTTCAGGATGAATACTTTATTTCAACATAATCCCTGCAATAAGAACGTTAGTTCAAATAGATAGAGAATATATTGGAATTCAGTAATTTCTACGACACTCAACATTAGAATAAAAGAACAGAGTGACAAAATAAAATCAGATATAGAGTGAGGTACGCGTAAATAGAATCTCCTTAAGACAATTATGTTTCCCGCTATAGTGCATACGTGATAATAGACGTTAGGTCTCCCAAAATACAACACTATTTCACATGTTCTGCACTACACTTTGTAAAACCACATACAGTCGAAGCAAAGTTGACCTTACCTTCCACTTAACCGAAAGTGGGAAAAAAATACGGATCAAAAATCAAATTTCAGATGCAATTCTGAAATCTCAGTATGACTTTAAAGAATCCTCTTTAAAAAACTTAATTTATTCATTGTACTTGATTGAGTTTTGAAAATTTCAGTTTTCCAAGTTATATATTATGAGTTTTTTAATGATTTCTTTTGGAGTGGAATTTTGTCCTTTATATAGGAAATCAGAGGAAGCCTTCAGAGTAGACATATCCGTTTGATCGGAATGGGGGCAACCATTCCGAAAGAAGACATATATGTTCGATCAGAATGGGGTTAACCATTCCGAACAGACACATGTTTAGCTGGAACAGTGCAACTGTTATGAACAAACACATTCGTCGCCGAACAGACACCTCCATTCAGCTAAAATGAGTTACCCCGAATAGACTCATCCATTTGGCCAGAACCGGCACAACTGCTCAGAACAAACATATTCTTTAGCCGAGTAGACACATACATTCGTATACCACTTTCAATGTGGAACTAGAGAGTTTTAACTCTCTTTTGTCATATTTAACTCCTATTTTAGGCCAACTTCAAACTTAAATATCTCATTCATTCAGAAAATGAATTGAACATATGAATATAACATGTTATCGCTAATGGAAGAAGAATACATTTCAACCATCTCCCACACGTTCTGAACAGAAAGTTCCGCCTAAATTCAGCTCAAATTTTCCCTAAAAACTTGGACAGTTCCAAGTTTCCAATGCCCGTTTGGGCCCCCGCTGGATAAACAACAGCAGCTCGTCAAGCGAATGATCTAGAACTTGAATCCCCATTGTTCTCGAATGACAAGCGAAACTTGCTTGATGAACCCGCATATTGAGAAGAGATGCTCTGCCGAATACAATCTGAATTCAAACGACATTCTCTTCTTGACAAGAAGTCACGAGTAGGTGATCGTCCCCAACACAAAATGTAACTAAGAATGCGATAGATTAAATTTGGGTCATATCAAAAATGTAAGTAAGAATGTGAGAGATTAAACTTTGGACGCTCAATTAAAAAGATACTTTCTCAGTGGGTTTGAATCTATAAACGGGCCTAATCAATTTGTTTATGAATCTACAAACGTGGGGTCTTGTGAGATCAAATACAAATCTGACTTGTTGCCACTCTTCTAAGAGGGATGTGTGTGCGCGCGCGTGTGTGTGACTTACCTATTCTTTTCTTTAGTTGTTATCTTGTTTTTTGTCAGACAACTTCTTCAAACCCTCCTTTTTGCAACAAAATTTTCTGCAAATAACTTCATGATGAGGCCTATGAGACTTACTTATTCCTTTTCTTTTCACGCCAAAATCTATGTTCCTTATATAAGTATTATAGAAGTTTTATGCTTCATCGTCTGTAAAAAATTGTTGTCCTAAAAGAATAATTAAGCTTTCAGATATTTCTCCATGTAAATTCAGATCCTACTAAAATAATTATGAATTTACATGCAGTATTACAAAGTTTTGGCTTTGTGCCTCTCCTCTTGAGTAGAGGTGGTTGTGTTGGAGAGAGGAGTTGTATACTCCAACTTTGTAATTACAAATTTCTCGGTGGATATTCCCTTTGTGGGAGGTCCTGTGTGGACATAGTGGAAATCCTTCTGTGTGAAGGCGGGGATATAGAGCAATGACTCGAACCTCGAAACATATCTTGGTATTTGCGTTTGATCCACTATTTCTAAAATTTATCTCTCTTATATCTTACATTACTTTATATTTATCATATTTCATACATGCTTGGTATTCTTCGTGTGCCCATACTTGTGTTGAACCAAGAGAGCTTCATATAGCACCTCAACTCTTTTTTAGAGGAATTTAGAGGAGATAGTCCAGAGCCCGTCACCAGAAATTTGGTTACACTCTTTGGTTACACATAGTGTATTTCATTTGAGGTTTAATTCCGCATTATTTGTCATTAGATTAGCTAGTATATCTATTCACCCTCACTCTAGGTGTATTTTCAATTGGTATCAGAGCCTACGCTCCTGATAATAGGTTTAACCACCTAGGAGTGAGATTTTGGAATCCTAATCTAGATTTGCATTTTGTACACATATTGTTTATATACTCATGAATTTCATGACCCCTCCCATGTATGATGTTGTCAACATTGATATGTGGAAGTATAAGATGAGTATATACCTTAAAACCCTAGGAATGCATGTTTACTTTGCTACTACCGAGAAATCTTATCTTGGTAATGACAAGTACATTGAGGCTAATGTACAAGCCTTAGAGGCACTTAAGCATACACTTATCAAAGAATATTTGAGTATGATTTCTCATTGTGATTCTGCTTTTGCAGTGTGGAATACATTGACTTCTCCCAAGCTACAAACGACAAACAATGTGGAGAAAGAATCTAGTGGAGATGAGTCTGACAAAGCTTGCTACATGGTCCAAGGGAATGATTCCCTTGAGGTACATTCGAATACTCAACTAGATGATAGTGCTACTTCTTCAAGTGATGACAATATGGATGACGATGCCTTAAATGAAGAACTTTCATTATTTTGTGAAAACTTGCTAGAAAAATACAAACTTTTGAAAAAGAAAAGTTTTAAATTAAAAGAAGAAATGGGGATTTATTTTCAAAACTTAACATGATTTTACAAGAGAGGGTTGAGATTTCAAGTGAAAGAGACTCCTTGAAAATCCACCTTGACCTTGCTTTAAAAGAAAATGAAATTTTGAAAAATAAAAATGATTTTGATATTGTTTGAAGAATAATGATGACTTGTCTTCAAGACTTGATTTTGTGTTAAAAGAAAATGATTCTTTAAAGAATAAAATTGTTTTAATTTCTAAAGAATTAGTATGCATTTCTTTAGAAAAAGTTTCTTTGAAAAATGATTTAGATTCTCATGTTTGCCATGCTACTATAGCTTCACCCTCTTGTGTTTCTATTGCATGCTCCACATTTCTTCTAATGTTGAAAATGATATATGTACGTTGAAGAAGAGTGTAGATTGTTTGGGTTCCATTTTGAGCTAATGTGCCATGAACCGCACACGATTGGAATCCATATTTTGCAAGAAACATGCTCCTCATATGCATGCACACAAAACACGGCATACACATGCTCATCATGCTCACACACATGATTCTATGTATGCTATGTGTATACTTGTACACATTGTGGACGTACGGGCCACCTTGTAAAGTTTTGTTATGATAGAATACATAATTCAAATTTTGCAAATAAATTTGTTTCGGTTAGAAAAGGTGCTAACCCCCATGGATCTAAAAAGGTATGGCTACCAAAATCTATCCCTATTGTATTTGATGTAGGTGTGGGCTCTCACTTGACGTGAAGGTTTTGGTACCTTGATGGTGGATGCGTTTGAGCTTGATGGACACTACATGGGATGCATCACCTTCAAGGATGTTTGGTGAGAGGACCACCATGGTTTGGAGACCTAGAAATTAACCTTATTGTTTTAGTAACTATCTTTAACTCCTTATTTATGTTTACATGCTTTTGAAATTGATGTTTTTAGTATGTATTGATTTTCATATTTTTCATGATTATTATGTTAAATGCAATATTAATTAGACTTGAGATATACATAAATAGTATTTGAGATACACTCATGTTTATATGGACTATTATTTTTGTATTCTCACTATAGTTTAGCTATTGTGTATATCCTAACTCTAAAGCACGTGCATTTACCCTAATGATCATGTTTGTTATGATTTTGTACTTCATATTTATGATTACTTGTTTAGATGTAGTCTTCGTTAAAACTAGTGTTTGAGCGACATTTGATTATTATGTGTTTGTACTTTATTGGTCACTTGTACCCATTAGATGTACTTGTATAACCTTATTTTGATGATTCTTACATTTTAACATGTATTTCTTATTTTTGTACATGTTTTCATAAAAATGTGTTTAGTTTCATGAATATGTTAATTTTGCCTAAAACTATTAAATATACATGTCTATCCTAAAGCCACTTGCATTCATGCAACATATTTTTGTGGACTAGCTTATGTTTGGATATGTATGTATACTTTAGTATAGACAAAACATACATATACCCTGATGCTTGTTAAGTTTTGATGATTTTCATGTTTTTGATAAAGGAAATTCATTGAGCTTCATTGTCTATCTCCATGATTATACTTATTACATTATTTTTATACTCTATGTTTGGTGTTTACTAATTGGGGCTAACCTGCACACAAAATACGAGATTATAGAACTTAAGAAAGAATATGTGCAAGTGCTCAATTCTTCCGCTATAGCAAGTGGCTATGCGGGTCGTGATCCACAAGGAGGGTTTGCGATGGAAGCTTTACGTGTCTTTATTGAAATCGTTAAGAAAACAAAAGAAGGTTCTTCTCTGTTTTTAAAGTTAAGAAAATGGAAAAGAAAGTTATCTTAAAGTTAAAAGAAAATGGAAGATGAAGAAGGTGGAAAATCAGAAAACGAAAGAAAGTGACAAAGTACAAATGAAGTGGAAAGAAGAATGAAAACGATTTGGAAGAAGTGGTGTTTGTGATTTAATTTACAGCAATAAAAGAAAAGAAATAAAAACAATTGCTTACCTCCTTTTCGTCAAAAGCTTACCTCGAGTTTTAAGCAACGATTTTACCTTGAAGTGGAGGCATTCAGCGCATAGCCCATAAGAGTCGAGTGTTTGGTCTCTTTCACATTACATCATCAAGATACGCAAGTATGAAATGATACGGAGAGACTCACAATTCCATCATCATGAGCTATCGGTGGCACTCACAAAGGCAAGGCTCTTTCGATGCTTTTAGACTCACTTGGAAGACGATTGTACGAAAAAGAAAAGTAAAATAGAAAAGAAGAAGAAGAAGAAGACTAAATAGAAGTGCATACACAAAAAGAACATCGATTCGATTTCATTACAATCAAAGAAAAGAAAGAGAACCTTACACCATTGTCACTATAGCTCAAGCATCATTCTTGTTCTTCGATGAAAGTCGATCTCCTCTGAATTACATAAATGAAAATTACAATTACATGAAAAAGGAAAAACAAAAACCTAAACTAAGAAATGAAAAGCTAGTCTAAAATCTTAATCTGCATTGACGTCCACTTTCAGCACAGAAAATGCCTTTTATAGGCCAAAAACCTAACAACCAAGATCCCGGGGAGGTCGGGGGAGTTCACGCTCCCCGTAACTCCCCAAGATTGCCGCAGAATTGCAGCTTTTGCCGCGATTCTGCGGCCAGGGTGTGGCCAGATGGCCACACCCTATTGGTGGGTCATCCCGGGAGTTTCTTCTGACTTTATCCTTTGTTGGTTTCTTCGTTTGAGCTCCGGATTCTGACGAAATGGCCTTGGATTCTTGGCTTTAACCGATCGATTCTGAGAGGATTCTTCTCAACCGGTTTCAACCTCTTGATTTTGCCCTGATTTTATTTGTGCGAATTAACTCTGATTTAATTCAGAATTCTGGTGGGCTTTTGGGCTCATTTCTCTTCATCTCCTTAAGGATTGGGCCTGCGAATAAATCAAACAATTAATTAGGACAATGCAGGCTTTTATTAAAAATAAGTATGAAAATGTGACATTAAATATGCAACATTAGTGACCAATCACACCCCCATACCTATCTTTTGCTCGTCCTCGAGCAAAACAACTAAATTAAACTAAGAATTATTAGACCATTTTCGCAGGTCGCACGATTGCACTGAGCATGTGCAACAAGCCGTTAAACCTCTAGTTTCCCCTAGAGGACGAGTTTTGTCTCGTGAGGGTTTTCAGCGGATTGCACCCACAAAATCCATAAAGAAAGGAAAATAAAGAGTTAGTATTTTCGAAAAGCATTTTGAAAGAGAAAAATATTTGAAATATGATTGTAAGATCTAAGCAATCTATAAGTTATAGGAAACCCGAATTTTTTTATTCCTAAACTTAGTCTCTATTCAAAAATTTGTTATCAATCAAAGTAAGGAGTCAAATTGTACTTCTCATCTAGTCTATTACTTTACCCTAAGTCATATGCACCTTGTGACTGTGAAAATTTTGACTAAGGGTTCATTAACGCCAACTCTTATGCCTTATTTATTTATATATATATTTTTTTGTTTTTGGTGGTATTATTCCTTAGTTTAGGCTTTCTAATCTGCCCATGTAACGAGCCTTTAATCGATGACTCCCAAACCAGACGGTCTTAGGGCACCAGGTGAGAAGACACCCCTAGGACTTAAGGACTCGAGCAAACAAGGCCACAAAACTAAGGACTTTATTATATGAATCCCTTTTAGGCGTGAATACTTATGCTTTATTAGGCACAAATACCCAGCTTAATCAGAGGATCTAATCATCTTTCGCATAAATACTAAGGCTTGCTTAGGCCAAAGCACCTAGCTAATCAATAATTAGATTTATTCATCATTTTTTTTTCGAACTTATCTAATTATCTTTCTCATAAATACTAAGGCTTGCTTAGGCCAAAGCACCTAGCTAATCAATAATTAGATTTGTTTATTTTTTTCTCTTTTTTTTTTATAAGGCATAAGAATCTTTATTTTTGAACCCTAAGTGTGTAAGTGTATGAAGTGTGCATATTTCATCAAGGTAAAGATCAAGACCAAATTACTTTGACAAATTATCTTCCTAACTCTAAAAATCAAACAAATAATCTTACTTTGACCACGTATAAGAAATCCTAATTTGGATTTTCCTATTCCTTAAAATTAACTTAATTTCTTACAAAAATAAGTCAAAATATTGTTTCTATTTTTCAAAAAGTTTTTTAAAGTAAAGAAAAATGTTAATTTTTTTTTTTAAAAGAAAAAGAAAAGTTATGTTAGACCCTCCCCCACACCTATCTCATGCATTGTCCTCAATGTATGAATTTATGCATAGATGCATGAAAAAGAAGAAAGGGAAGGAAAAGGTTACCTTAAGGTGGTGGTTCCGGTGGTGGTCTGATTGGTCCACGAAACGCGGCCCAATCAACTTTTCTTGGGTCTCGGAGGAACCCACCAAAAATATCTTTAATATACCCCACTAAAAAGATAACTCCATTAAGAAGTTTTATTAAAAATTTAACCCCATCTAATTTCCAAATTCCATAATTGATTTCGGAGTCAAATTTGTCAACCGCCTCGTCCCAGAATGGAGTATGAAATGATAGAACAGTTGACTTGGACTAAGGAAGGACAGGAACTAATACCGACTCAGGAAGGTGACTTAAGTCAAGTAAAGATTCAGGAGTTGAAATAGGTTCAGAAATTGGGTCCAAGTCAAGAAATTGAAACTCCAGTCCACATGTATTTTCTAACAATGGAATGTGACTTAATGTGGGTGATTCCAGTTTATGAATGATAGGTGGAGGAATCAAAACTGACTCTAGAATATTATTCAAGTTTGGTAACACAACAGGAGTCAAGATTGATTCAGAAAGTTGAACTGGCTCACAGATATGAGAATCTAGGTCACATATTTCATTGACTTCAATATCAAAAAATTGAGAACTTGTCAATTTGTCAATAGGATCTTCAAGAGTGTATAATTGGTCAAGTTCAATATGATCCTCACAGATGGGTGATTCAATTTCATTATGGATTGGTACAGGATCCAATGTTGACTCGGGGAAAAGATCGAAATCAGGTGAAGATACCGGAGTCATTATTGAATCAGAAAGAAGCATTGAATCACTAAGTTGGGGTTCAAGATCATATTCATTCTCAAGTTCTATTTCAGGAAAAGGAAAACTTGCTAAACTATCAATATCTTTTTCAAAATTTGGAGTTTGGGCAAGTTCAAGTGGTTGTTCTGAAATGGAATCTTGATTTCCAAAACTACATGACTCTTCGGCTCTAACAGAATGGTAAGTGACATCAGGACGGTGGGAACGTAAAGATTCGACCATCATATCTATGTCACGATTTCTAGCATTTTGAGCATGAGTCATGGCTTCTAGCATCTTTTTATAATTGATGGGTTCATTGTTTTGATGAAAAGATAAAGAGCTGTCTTGGAAGTGGTATTGAAATTGTGAGTCCATTAGATTTTGGGATTTGTGTTTGGACTCACGCATACTCCGTTCCAAAATTGATGGTTTTCTATTTTGGACGGGTGAAACTGAGTATGAATCTTGAACATAATGTGAACTGGGTGGAGAAGGAGGGCAAGATGGTTGGAAATTATACTCGGGGGAGGTGAATCCCCACTGACTCGGTGAAGAATTGAAATCATTATGGAAATTATACTTGTTAGATGGGGGGTATGGGTCATATTGATTCGGATAAGACCAATCCGGCACACTAGGTTGGTCAAAGTTATGATATGCCGGGTTGGTAATATCCGAAAATAAAGTCGGTGTGTAATATGGATTATTATTGTAGTTGAAAAAATTATTATTATAGTCCATATCACACAATAGAATACAAACAAACAAAAACAAACAAATAAACAAACAAAAAAGAAAAAAATTCTAGCCTAAGTTAGGGTAGACCTAGACCTAGATGACTCCTAACTGGTTAGACTGTCCACAGGAGGTTTAATGTAGACTTTGACCACAAGCTAATCAGCCAGGTCAGGGCAAGGTTGGTGGGAGGTTTTCCGTCAAAAGACATTCCTTAATTAAATAACCACCAACCTTTGGGCTTTCGGCCCATAATCCCTTTCCTAGACACCGATTTGGCAAGAGTCAAGTTCCAACACCTTTCCCCCTTAGGATAATCTCCTAATTGAGTCCGAGATGTCCCTAGGGCCAACGTCTACTTATTTTAAGTTAGGCTTGGGTTAGTGAGTGCTTAGATTCTGATTTTTTGGCTAAGGAAGGGTGATTAAATCCCCACCTTATCTTATTATTGGGTGGTGCCCTTAAGATCAGTTTTTGTGCAAGTGTACAAGAAATATAACTAGGATACACTCAAAGCATGAAAATCAAGCAAGAGATGATTCCTAGTCTACATGCAATGCTTACGTACCTTGCATCCAGCACTCTTCAACAGTAAAAGTAAATGAATTGAAAAGACACGTGCCTAGAAATGCAAATGTCTAATCAACTTTTAACGATTACAACCAATTTTTTACTGTTGACTTTATTAAGCAGGTATAGGGTGAATAAAACAGGAAATTAAGTAATGCAGCAGAAGTATTTTGCAGAATCAGATACCCTGCTGAAAAATGATCAGTAGTGCACTCCTTATTGTCGCAAATTTGCGGTAAAAGCCAGGATTTTGCGGCAATGTGGAGGGATCCTGGTCTCTGCTTTCAAGAGCAGAGGCCCAGGTCCACTTATATGTCACTGCAATGCAAAGTTCCTGTTTTCTTCAACCTGTAACCTGCAACAGAGAAGAAGATTCGTTTAGTTCTTAAAATTTACAATAAAAATTCATATTTCAATAAAAACCGTTTTACCCTCCCCGGCAACGGCGCCAAAATTTGATTGGGGCTAACCTGCACACAAAATACGAGATTATAGAACTTAAGAAAGAATATGTGCAAGTGCTCAATTCTTCCGCTATAGCAAGTGGCTATGCGGGTCGTGATCCACAAGGAGGGTTTGCGATGGAAGCTTTACGTGTCTTTATTGAAATCGTTAAGAAAACAAAGAAGGTTCTTCTCTGTTTTTAAAGTTAAGAAAATGGAAAAGAAAGTTATCTTAAAGTTAAAAGAAAATGGAAGATGAAGAAGGTGGAAAATCAGAAAACGAAAGAAAGCGACAAAGTACAAATGAAGTGGAAAGAAGAATGAAAACGATTTGGAAGAAGTGGTGTTTGTGATTTAATTTACAGAAATAAAAGAAAAGAAATAAAAACAATTGCTTACCTCCTTTTCGTCAAAAGCTTACCTCGAGTTTTCAGCAACGATTTTACCTTGAAGTGGAGGCATTCAGCGCATAGCCCATAAGAGTCGAGTGTTTGGTCTCTTCCACATTACATCATCAAGATACGCAAGCATGAAATGATACGGAGAGACTCACAATTCCATCGTCATGAGCTATCGGTGGCACTCGCAAAGGCAAGGCTCTTTCGATGCATTTAGACTCACTTGGAAGACGATTGTACGAAAAAGAAAAGTAAAATAGAAAAGAAGAAGAAGAAGAAGACTAAATAGAAGTGCATACACAAAAAGAACATCGATTCGATTTCATTACAATCAAAGAAAAGAAAGAGAACCTTACACCATTGTCACTATAGCTCAAGCATCATTCTTGTTCTTCGATGAAAGTCGATCTCCTCTGAATTACATAAATGAAAATTACAATTACATGAAAAAGGAAAAACAAAAACCTAAACTAAGAAATGAAAAACTAGTCTAAAATCCTAATCTGCATTGACGTCCACTTTCAGCACAGAAAATGCCTTTTTATAGGCCAAAAACCTAACAACCAAGATCCCGGGGAGGTCAGGGGAGTTCACGCTCCCCGTAACTCCCCAAGATTGCCGCAGAATTGCGGCTTTTGCCACGATTCTGCGGCCAGGGTGTGGCCAGATGGCCACACCCTGTTGGTGGGTCATCCCGGGAGTTTCTTCTGACTTTATCCTTTGTTGGTTTCTTCGTTTGAGCTCCGGATTCTGACGAAATGGCCTTGGATTCTTGACTTTAACCGATCGATTCTGAGAGAATTCTTCTCAACCGGTTTCAACCTCTTGATTTTGCCCTGATTTTATTTGTGCGAATTAACTCTGATTTAATTCAGAATTCTGGTGGGCTTTTGGGCTCATTTCTCTTCATCTCCTTAAGGATTGGGCCTGCGAATAAATCAAACAATTAATTAGGACAATGCAGGCTTTTATTAAAAATAAGTATGAAAATGTGACATTAAATATGCAACATTAGTGACCAATCATTTACTCATGACTTTATTTTCATGAGCTTTATATGTATTTCATAGACCTTGAGTGTCAATTATTGTGTCATTTTCATATTTTCGTGGATGTATTCATATTTTATTCCTTACTTGAATGATTTAATACTAGTTTTTAAAATTATTTTTAAATTAGTCTTTATTTTTTAATTGGTAGTAATTTTCAAATATATTAAAATATTTTCAAATCATATTTTTGAAACTCCTACCTTATAAGAGCGGTTGGATGGGCGACCATGCCTTGTATACTCTTATTGAATATCTTTTAAAATTTATGCATGAATAGGGTAGTAGGTATGAGTTATATACATGATCTTCATGATATTTCATATGTTTGTATACTCATGGTTGTTTTCCATATATGTATGCTTCAAATTTCGATTGGTATTCCCATTTACATACATACATATATATGATCTGGATTGTGCTTGTTTTGCAATGTCTTTACTCTTCTTTTAAAAAGCACAAAAATTATTTATACTAAGCTTGACTTATTTTTAAATATTAATTGGTATCTTTACAAGCTTTTGCATTAATTTATAATTGGTATTTATATTTTTTTGATATCAAAATGTATTTCATGCTTCATTTCAATTGGTACTTACAATTTGTATCAATTACACATTCTATTGATATCAAAATCTACTATTGGTATCTTAAATTTTTTTGTTTATCTACAAGTGGTACCAACATTTATTTTGTCAACTAAAATTTAATTTCAGTTGGTATCAAAATTCGTTTTGTATATTCATGTTTTCTATATATGTATGGATCATATCTAAAATAACATTATATTGCTTTGATACATACATATAGATGTTTTCTTGTGCTTTTAACATATATGCTACATATTTTTAACACAAATCATTTCTTACTAAGTTTGATCTAGTTCTTAATATCAATTATTTTTCAATCGGTATCATATACAAGCTTATGCATTATTTTCATTGGTATTTCATAAAGGGGGAGAAAAATTCTTATTTTATCTTTCAATTGGTTTTACTTTTCAATTGGTATCTTACTCTCACTCTTTATGATGAAAAATATTTTGCTTTGGTATATGCTTACATTTTCAATATTGGTATCAATAATTTTAAATTGGTACTATTTTCAAATTGGTGTCCTTATTACAAAATAAATATAGTGTTTACCAAAAAAATTGATTTTTATTTTCAATTGATATCATGTCCTTTTATGGGTATCAATTCATAAAAAGATTGTTTCTTTCAATTGGTGAACTTTCAATTGATTGTATTCATTGGTATCAAAATTTTATTTTAAAATATATTTTTGTTTGTTTGTCTTCACCCCTTTGTTGATGAGTGACAAAAAGTGGGAGAAGAATTCAAGTTTATATATACATATTTTACTATGTGTTTTTGCATATATCTTATTTTATTGGTATCTTGAGCTTCATTGTATATCTTTATATGTTAATTGATCATGCATATGTTAAGGGGGAGCTTCATATGAAGCCTATCCTTAATGGATACATATATAATCTCATAAGTTTTGTCATCACCAAAAATGAGGAGATTGTCAACCCAGAGGCCTTTCACCTTAGTTTTGATGATGACTAACTTATGAAGGTTAGTTTGCTAATGATCTTGTATTTATATAGTTTCAGTTATTGATCAAGATATTAATAGGTATTTAGCTTCAACAAAGGAGTTTTAGATCTAACTCATGTAGTTCAAGAGCTCGCGCCTCAAGATCGCATCTAGCACTCGGTTGGAGTCAAACTCTTTGGATCGTGTTTGGATCGAGTCGGCTTGGAGAAGGAGTTCTACAAGAAGACTTCGGTTTGTTTAGTTTAGTTGTGTTTATATCTTGTGTAAAGATGATAGTGTTGATATGCTCAAATTCACACACACACACACACACACACACACAACGTTCAATATGCTTGGTTTTTGGTTTAGTCGGTTTTGGTTTCAAATATACATATATATGGATTTCATGAATAGATAGAATCAAAATAAGTTTACATGGTTTAATGTATATTGGATTTCATCTATATACATCTGTGCTTTACATATATGAAAAAACTTATTTTGATATTCTATTTCATGTGGTTGGAGTTTTGTATTTAAACAAAACTTATTTTGTATTTTATATAAAAAACATAGATATATCAATTACATGTGTATTGGATTCTATCCATACACAATATGCTTCAAAAGAGTTTAAATATCTTGTTTTTTATAATTATATAAGTTTGGGAAAAATAGGATTTTCATTTCAAAATTTGGTTTTCGAAAAATATGATTTTTTGTGTTTAAGCCTAATTTCTAGATCACAAAAATAGTTCAAATAGTTTGTAATATGTGTTGATTTTTGGTCACACATATTTGTTATTAAAATATTTATAAGAACCTATTTTTGTGAAATTTATGAGAATTTATGGGATTTTATTAGAGTTTAAATGACAAAATTTCAAGACCCTTGATAACTGCCAGAACTAGCTGGCGGTCGACCGGATCAGGGGTCGGTTGACCGGACCAGTCGACCGATGTGCACAAGGACATGCACAAGGACCGGCCTAGAAGGCGGTCGACCGACTGAAAGTACCCCACTCTCGGGTACTGCCGGTCCGACTGACTGTGCCCGGTCGACATGAGCGCCAACGGTCAGAAATATGATTGCTGGGCCGGTCGACCAGAAGCTCAATTTTGACCTTTCAGGCTGCAAACGGCTATTTTTTTGAGAAGCTATAAATAGGCCTTCTCTTGGGCTGTTTTTCATAAGTTTTTAGTGAGATTCTCTTCCCATCTTCTAAGAGTTTTGCAGCAAGTTTGAAAGAGTTTTTGTGCGAAAAAGATTTACTTTTATTTTGTTTTCAAGGGTTGAAAAAATCAAAGAAAAATAGAGTCTTTGGGAAATTAGTTTTTGGATCTTTATTCTTATCTCTATCTAGTATTTTTCTCAAGTATTTTTCTTTGTGATTTTGATTTTCAAACACCTTGTTTTCTCACACTTGAGCTATCATATCTATCCTATCTATAGGATCTTATTTTTGTGAGAAATATTATTTGTGGTCTATTGTGATCACCAAGAGTTATTTGTGGTCTATTGTGATCACCAAGTTGTAATCTTTCCTTTACTTTGACTTTGTGCCTATCTCTCTAGTGTAGAGGTGGTTGTGCTTTGGGTTTATGGCTATCCCTCTTGTGTAGAGGTGATTGTGATTGAGTTTAGCTTTGGGCCTTTATCCCTCTTATGTAGAGGTGATTGTAGTTTGGCTTTGTGCCCATCCCTCTTGTGTAGAGGTGATTGAGCTTTGGCTTTGTGCCTTGCCTTTTGAGTAGAGGTGGTTGTGTTGGAGAGAGCAGTTGTATACTCCAACTTTGTAATTGCAAATTTCTCGGTAGAGGTTCCCTTTGTGGGAGGTCCTGTGTGGACATAGTGGAAATCCTTCTGTGTGAAGACGGGGACATAGAGCAGTGGCTCGAACCTCGAAACATATCTTGGTGTTTGCGTTTGATCCACTATCTCTAAACTCTATCTCTCTTATATCTTACATTGCTTCATATTGATCATATTTCATACATGATTGGAATTGTTTGTGTGCCTATACTTGTGTTGAACCAAGAGAGCTTCATATAACACATCAACTCTTGTTTAGAGGAATCTAGAGAAGATAGTCTAGAGCCCGTCATCAGGAATTCGACTACATTCTTTGGTTACATATAGTGTGTTACATTTGAGTTTTAATTTCGTATCATTTGTCATTAGATTAGTTAGTACACCTATTCACCCCCTCTAGGTGTATTTTCAATAGAGGATTTAGTAATTTTACTTGTTCCAATTGGCGGGCCGCAACTTATTGGTGTGGCTAATATTGTGCTACGTCACCGCAGGCTGAGAGGGACTCTCTGCTATCGGGTAAGGTACATATTTCTGTTATATATATATATATATATATATATATATATATATATATATATATATATATATATATATATATTATATATATATATATATATATATATTATTAAATGAAGGTTCACCTAGAGTAGGGCTTTTTTCCCAAAAAAAAAACTCAAATCGACTTCTCCCAAATTAATTTCAAAAACGACCTCTGACATGTCATGTTGGCGATGAGGCGGTTTGCCCTGACTACGTGATGCCCACTTATAATTGTGATTATCATCTATATTTCATCACTCTTTATGCCTATTTTGCTCACGTTTAATTCTGCACGAGTTTTTTTTGTTTATGTTTTTGCAGAAATTAGGTCAAGAGTGAAAAAGTGGTTATCAAAAATTGGAAAATCGATATACCTAGAGATGATTACAATGAACAATATACAATATCAGAGGGCTCAGAGACAATACAGTAGGGTTAAACAGAGTCTACACAGTAAAATGAAGCAATTGCCAAAATTTGAGATCCAAATTCAACATTTTTTTAGCCAGCCAACCAAAAATTTTGACTGGTCAATCTGGGCCATCACAGTTTCCAGTAGCAATTCGGATTCAGAAAGTTACTGGGCACGTCTCAGTATTTTGATCATAACTTTCGTCTTAGGAGTACAAATAAGGCGATTCAAGTAGCTACAGAAAGATAATTGAAAGGGCTAAAATTCATATGTTGATAATTTTTTCCGTTTGACTATTTGACTGCCCATTTTCAATAATTCAATAATTATAGATGGCTGCATTACAAATTAGAATCATATTTCTACGACGAGTTGATGTCGGATTAGTCCTCTTGTATCCTTATTGAATAAGTCTCTATGGTCTATAAATACAGCTGAAATCTTTTGTAAAGAATATCTTTCAACTAGCTAAAATTTAGATTTTTAGTTTTTAGCTTCTAAATAAAACTATTGGCTTTTGGAGAAGAAATTATGAGCTACAACGTGAAGAAGACTAGCAAAAAGACATTTTCTAATTTGGGGTTTTCTATCCCTTTTCTTCTCCTATTAATTTTATGGCGTAGTTCATGTTAGATATCATGTTTACACTTTTTCTTTCATGAACTAATTCTCTATAATTAGGGCACTGATGTAGGCTTTGTGTTATGATGATATAATCTTATTTCTTTGTGCTCTACTACTTCTCCGTTCTTAAAGTTATATTTCTTTGCATGTTAAGTTTCTTTTCCCGATCTTCTTGCTAGTAATTGGTGGCCAACAATTATATGGATGGTTATATTTGAGACCGAGAGGATAAAATCTAGCGTAGCATCGTAGTAATAGAAATCACAACCTTATATGTTGAGACCGAGAGGAGATATATATGTTGTGCAATGTGTGAAAAAGATCACAAATCTTAGTGCATTGTTTAGCTTGTAAATCTATTAGATCAAGAGATTGTGGGTTCTCGTTGAGGAGATAATATTAGTATTGCTCGAGAGAGAACACTAATTAGGTTAGAGTTTGTCAATTGTTAACATGAGTAATATGAATTCATTAAAACAAGCACAATTTTATATCTGATTATACTTTCTGAAATCAATTGCCCTACTTATCTCATCAAAAACAACTTCTTTAATTTAGTTTTCTTAGTTCACTTTCATACAACTTTTTAATCGATTCTTCAAATAAAATAAGGACAATTAGTTTGGTAGTCAATAGACATCAATCTCTGTAGGGTCGACACTCTACACCATCATTTCAATACTTGTAAACAATTGGTGCACTTGCCAATTCGCACATCACCTGGTACGTCATGGTCAATTTTTTGTTCGTACGGGGTTGGCAACCGCAAATTAATCTAATTTTTTTGTACTTCGACCCCGGACAAACGGATATTATTTTTTTTATAATTTTCGCTTGTCTAGGGTTGGCAACCCGGGATAAGCAAAAATATTTTTTTTAAAATTTTTCACTCGTCTGAGGTTGCGAACCTCTGACAAGGCCAGAACTTAAAAAAAATTATGTCCTTCGCTTCTCTCCCCCTCCTTCCTCTCTGCCTCTCTCCTCTGAGGCAAGCACGCCATCGCCGATGAGGCCACTAGCAATGAGGCCGGCGATGGCGAGGCCAACGGCGACGACCACGACGAACAACCCTGTTGTTGCTGTTGCTGCTATTGCTGGGCTGCGACGGCGAGGAGACCGGCGGCGATGGCCCTCGTCGTCACCGGTCTTCTCGCCGGCGCAACCCAGTAGCTGGGCTGCTTGCCATGGCCGCCGTCGGTGGCCTCGTAGTCGGTGGCCTCATCAGCGGTGGTCTCATCAGCGGCGGCATATGCCGGTGGGTGCGTTAGAGGAGGGAGAGAGGGAGAAAGGGAGGGGAGAAAAAAAAAAGAGCTTTGTTTGTCCGAGGTTTGCAACTCCGGACAAGCGAAAAATCAAAAAAAAATATTTTTTACTCGTCGGAGTTGGCAAATTTTTTTTTTATCGGTCGGGTTGCCGACCCTGAACGAGCGAAAATTTTTAAAAAAAGTTATTTTGCGCTTTTCCGGGGTTGGCGAACCGGACAAGGTAATACACAACCAAAATAATTTGGCTCGTCGAAGGTTGGTAACCTCGGACTAGCCAAAACATGACTCCGATGCGGGAACCATGATGGCGGAGAAAACTGTCTCGTGGCGCCGACGTGTCATATCAAATGTCAAAATTTGAAATTAATTTAAAGGGAGGTCAATTTTTAGAATTATTTATTTGACGGATTTTTTAAAAGCCCCGAGATATGACTGGGTATTTTCGAGACTACTCTTCTGATGCAACTTACTAGCTCTGGTTCGAGCAAACAGAGAGGATTATTAAAATGTTTATTTATGAAAAAGAAAAGGAAAAAGGGAAATTAGTGGACCTTTTATGACCTTTGCTGTTGGGCCCTGAATAGCTAATCCCAACCAAAAAGCTGCAGGAGTCTGTGGGGGCGCACTTTTGGGAAACGCAAGCTTTTCATTTAGAGCGCAGGGAGTCACAGTTGACTCGCACATCAAATCAAATCAAATCAAATAGTCCAAAAAGACCATAGAGCTCCATCCAGCGCCGAGGTGGTGGAGCAAACAACGCCGATCCTCGGGTGCTGGGTAATCTTTCCTCTCTCTCATTGTTGTTCATTCTCTCCCTGTGTTGTTTGATGTTGGTGTTGATTTTTTTTTTTTTTTTATTGTTGTGTTTGATCCTGGTGGCTCATCTCTATCTTACTTGAGATGGGTTTCTTTCATTTGGGTTCCCCCCTTTGTTCTTCATAATATTGCTTTAACACAAGTGGATCTGCTGAGATGGCTGCTTCTTGTAAGTGTTGGGTGTTTTGAGCACCAGGTGTTCTATCAAATGCCTCTATTGTCATGCTGTTGTTCTGTTGTTTTTGAAGTCTAGTTGGCGCAAGTGGTGGCTTCCAACTTGAAAATTTTGCAGAATGGGTTATTGCTCTGGTAGCGGCAGAGTATTTCTTAACTTAATTAATGCCAATTGTATTAGGATTTTGCCTTGTTTTCAAGAGGAGATGATGCTCCAAGAAGATCCAAATAAGAAGACTATGACTTGAGGCATAAAGAAATAGATTCAGGTTTGGTGCAGATTAGTCGACTAGTCAGTTGATTAGTCGACTAATACACAATACTAGTCGACTATATATAGTCGATCAGACAGGATACAGAGAGGAAATAATTTTACAGTAGTCGACTAACTAAAGTTATTAGTCGAGTAGACTAGCCTTAAAGACTAGTCGACTATACGCGGTGTTTCTGAAGCAGAATCAGTTTCCTTTTCAGGTGCAAGTTTTCTTATTCTAGTAGGATACGAATTGGATTAAATTTCTATTCAATGAATGTTTGTTTTTAAAGATTAAAGGGTCTAGAATTCTTCTAGATTAAGGAGATCAACTCCTAATAGGATTGATCAAGATTCTTCAAGTATCTAATGGCCAAGATCATCTCATAGTCCAAATAGAAGTTGATTTGTAAAATTCTATAAATAAAAGGTTATAACCTCGGATTTAGGTAGAGCAGAAGAGCAGAAGAAAGTTGTGGTGAACAGCAATGTAAAGCCCTAAAAAGCCAAGAAGGCCCTGAAAAGCCAAGAAAGAGAGGAGCAAGGTGAAGGTGCATAGAGAAGGTATACTCTTGTAATCTAGGCGTAAATTCAAGAAAAAGGTGAACACTCTTGTGTCATCAAGAGGAAGATTGGATCTCTTTGTATCAAGTTTATTAATAAAGCTCTCTCAAGTTCTCTCCCCGTAGATGTAGGCTAAGTTTGGGCCGAATCACGTTAAATTGTGTGTTCTTATATCTTTTAATATTCATCTTGTGTGCTCGAGGTAATCGATCTCATGACGTGCTTGAGGCTGTCGGTGGGGATTTTTGAATCTCTCAACATTAATATTATAGTAAGTATGGTATCCCGGGTTATGCACGCAACAATTGATTTCAGAGCATATCAATTTCGGTCATAACAAATGGTATCAGAGCTGATGGTGTTCGTTCAAGACTCGTGTGCTCTAGATGAAGCAGAAGATGTCGAGTCGATAGAGTTCGACAGAGGCATCAAGATGAAGAAAATAACAAGAAAGTTCAGATTTGTACTAAGGTAAAGATCGATGACTTTTGGAGTATATTGAATTATTGATCAAGGTGGAGTCGTCAAGACTCAATGATGCTCAAATCTGAACATGGTAGACACGGAGGTGATGATCGGATCATCGCCAATGGCGGACGACAAGACGAGCTCGGCGAGCTCATGAAGGCATCACACAAGGCATCCCATGAAGGCTCACTACATCAGCAAGTTAAAAGAAAAACAACGGAGGGTGATGAAGACGATCAATGGACAAGATTGATCGGAAGGCGGATCGTGCTATCGTAGTCGGATTCAGACGATTAAGATATCGAACCCTATGTTTTTCAACATTTTGGATGCAATGGTGGGTGCAGATCAAGGAGATTCCAATGTATGATGCAGGTTCTGTACATATTGGTTAAAAAATTGACGGAGATCACAGTCAATGTTACAATGGACTAGTCGTGACACGGTGAGATTATTGCAGGCATTAGTGGATCTTTCAGGTATGAAGATCATCAATAGCAGGGCAATAGATTTGACAAACATCAATACAGTGGTGGATGGCGGCCCTAGTTGATGTAAGGAAGACCATGACAGTGTGTGGCGAGAAGGCTGGTAAGATTATGACAGTTATGTGAAGACGATAAGTCTCAAGGTTAAAACATCGATGGAAGGTGGACCATCACCAAGTGATCGGTGAAAGATCATGGCACGACAAGTCCTTGACAATGTTCGTGTAAAGCTGGTAAGACCATGGCAGAATTAGAGGCGGACTGACTCAAGACCGGCAAGTCCCCATAGCTGGGAAAGCGTCGCGAAACGGAATTTGCTGGTGGTAGCGGTGATGCAATGCAAGCTAAGAGAAAGAAACTAGGTCAAGCAGTTTCAATGAAAATGTTGAAGGGAGCTCACTTCGAGGTGGAGCTTCAAGAAAAATTACAACGGTTCTAACTGTTGCAGGACGAATAAAGAAAGGGTGCATTCGGGTAAGGGCCGAGATGGCCCAAGGCATGGCGGTGAATCCGCCAAAGACCGCGGGGAGGGGGGTAAGGTTAATGGCTTCACTGCACGGTTACAATCAAGGAATATTAATCCGAAATCTCAAGTTGTTTTACTAAAGGCTTGAAAGCAAGTCAAGGTAGAGATTGTTAGGATTTTGTCTTGTTTTCAAGAAGAAATGATGGTTCAAGAAGATCCAAATAAGAAGACGATGGCTTGAGGCAGAAAGAAACAGATCCAGGTTTGGTGCAGATTAGTCGACTAGTCAGTTGATTAGTCGACTAATACACAATACTAGTCGACTATATATAGTCGACTAGGTAGGTTACAGAGAGGAAACAGTTTTACAGTAGTCGATTAACTAAAGTTATTAGCCGACTAATTGGAGGTATTAGCCGACTAGCCTTAAGAACTAATCGACTATACACGGTATTTCTAAAGCAGAATCAGTTTTCTTTTCAGGCGCATGTTTTCTTATTCTGGTAGGATACAGATTAGATTAAACTCTTATTGATGAGGACATGGCATCAGCGCGCCCGAGGGGGAGATTCGATCGCGTGTATCAGCGCAGGAGGCGTCGAGTTGTTTCTATTTGGATTTAGCCGGAGTCTGTATTTTTTTTAAGTATTATTCATCTTATTTATTTTCAGTGTTTTAGTACCACATCGGTTGTGTGAAACAACTCCAATTTTTGTAAGCCTATTTAATTGGCTTTGATTGAAATAAATGAGGATGCACTCTTGATTAATGAAATATTAAATTTTCTATTTGAAAATTTAAAATGAGATTGAGTGTGAAACTCATTTTCAAATAGGATTGAGTGTGAAGCCATATCCTAGTTATCCTCTTTATCCTTACTCAAATCTCTCAAATATCATTCCCAAAATTACAAAATCCCAACCCACTCAATAGAATCCAAATCCCATTACCTCTTGATCCAAATACAAATTCCAAATCCAAATTAGCTAACAGATAAATTCCCACACCCTCCACCAATTCCCAGCCAATTAGGATCACCAGCCCACGCCCTCCCTCTCTCCATTGCGCAAGCCAATCATCCCATTCCCACTAATAGAGTTTACAATCTCCTCCCTACTCTGTAATCACAGAAGCCAAGCACACAAACCCAACAAAACCCACCGCTTCCCTCAGTTGCTCTCTCATTCAAATTGCAGGTCAAAGAAAAAAAAGGAAAAAAAAGATTTTACAGAACACTTGCTGTCGCCTCCTCCCTGTTCTCCCACTCACAATATAGAGTCCCTTTTGTGCGCGCCCACAACCCGGGGTCCATTGCCATTCAACAGCCATCTCTGGCTGCGCCAATAGGCCCCAACAGATCCATCATTCTGTCAACAACAAACCCACTAAGCACCAACAATAGCAAGCCCCTCCTGCTGCCCTCTTCCCTCCGCGTGCGACAACACCTCCAGCCAACCACCTCCACCTGCTGTCTCTCTCCTCCGTGTGCGTTGACAGCGAGCAACGCCACATCGAGTCACCTGCAACAACACCAAATAAAATTTCTGTTCCATCTTCAACAAATGAAAGCAGAAGTAAAGCAAAAATTATAATCACAAAAGGAGCCCGAGAACGAAACTTCTCGGCAGGTATTTTTTTCAGCGAAATTCAGAATATCTGTAGGATTACACCGCTTGTTTTATCTCTAGAATATTATCATGAATTCTCTGTTGTCCACAAATATTGGTGAGCGAGTGTGATTCTGTTATCCTTGTGTTATATTGCTTTGATATTGCAAGTTGGATTATTCCTTGAATCAAGCATTGCATGTGGTTAGTGAAGATTAAAATTGTCCGATTTACGAGTATAAGCATTTTTGTTTAAACCCATCTTGCCATATAATTAGTTTTACATATATTCCTACCTAAAGATCGTCGTTTGTAGTGAGACGTAAGTTTAGTTTTATCACTGATTTCTGACATCACTCGCATACTGTTTCACATCATTTTGGTATCAGCGCATGGTTTAGATAGGAAAATTTGCATTAGCATATAGTTAGGAATCTCATTTATTTTTGCAAAAAAAAATTTAAAAAAATTTGTTCTACTTGCATTCCTCTAGATCTTGTTAGTGCATGCCCACCCGTAGTGGACACCCTTATTTGCTAGGAGAGTCTAGTGAGTCAAGCATAACAACTATGGATCTCCAACAACTCGCCGATGCAATCGCTGCCATACAAGCCCAACTAGCCAACCTGACCCAAACTGCAGCCCGGACTGGAGATAGGTTAGGTAGAGTTGAAACTCGTCTCGAGAACTGCAATGAACATGAAGGAGAACGTAATCGGATGGTACCATACCAAGGACGTGGTGAGCGAGACCCTGATAGTCAGTTCTTGAAGAGTATCAAGATTGATGTCCTAACATTCGATGGACGTCATGATCTACAATTTTTTCTTGATTGGACTCAACAACTTGACAAGTATTTCACGTGGTACGATCTCACTGAGCTTAGAAAAGTTAAGTTTGCAGCGATAAAATTAACCGGTCAAGCTAGCCAGTATTGGACTAACTTGGTGAACATACGTGCTGCTCGTGACCAAGAGCCCATCGATACCTGGAGAAGAATGAAAGATGAACTTAAAGGAAAGTATGTGCCACCATCATTCAGTACCCGTCTTATGGACAAGTGGCACCGATACACTCAAGGTAACAAATCGACACAAGAGTACGTGGAGAAGTTTGATGAGTTCCTCATCTGATGCAACGCCATTAACACTGAAGGGCAAGCTCAAATCATGTCTAGGTTTAGAGCCGGACTTAGGGAAGACTTACGAACCGAACTTTTGGCTCGTGAAATCACCGAGCTCGAAAAAGCCTATGCGTTAGTCCAAGATTTAGATGCGGCCAAATCTAGTTCTGTTTCTAAGAGTCGCCTACAAACAAGTAGGCCCAACTCGGGTTCATACCCCAACCGCTTTCAAAGTCAAACTTCTTCCCACAAGGTAGATACTAAAGGCAAGAGTATTGATAACAAAGGCAAAGGCACTGATAGAGAGTTCTCTAAACTGACTCCCACAATTAAATGTTACAAGTGCCAAGGATATGGACATGTAGCTGCCAATTGCCCAGCTCCGGTCAAAATTGCCTTAGTCAATGGGGAACCTGAAGTAGTATCAGAATCAAAATCAGAGGAATTTATTTTCCAGGGAGAAGAAGAGTCTGATATAGACGATGATACCACAGGTGATAGCATTGGTCTTAAATGTATTCAACTAATGACGTCGATTCATTTATCTGTCGTCAGATGTGCCTTATCTCAACCCAAAGAGAATGATGACTGGAGACGAACCACTATGTTTCACATCATTATGAAAATTGGTGGTAGAAGTTGCAAGATAATTATAGACGCTGGAAGTTGTATTAATGCTGTGTCGTCTACAGTAATTTCCAAAATTGGCCTGCAGGCTGAACCCCATCCGTATCCCTATAGAGTAACATGGATTAACTCTTCAGCACTAGAAGTCAAGCAAAGATGTCTTGTCCCAATAGACTTCGGTCTCTACAAGGACAAAATTTGGTGCGATGTTATATCTATGGATGTGGGTCACGTTATCCTTGGACGACCATGGCTATACGACAAGGATGTTACTGTTTATAGTCGGTCGAACATGTGTTAATTCGAACACGAAGGAAAGAAAATCAAGTTATTACCTGGTGAGCCTAAGGCTGAACCATCTGAACCAAAGCCTACTATAGTGAAGAAAACTAACAGTATCAGCTTGATTATTGCAAAAGCTTTCAGTCAAGATGTAGAGAAAGGAGCTCCCTTCGTGATCCTCGAGACCAAGGAAATTACTAAGGAATCCAACACCGCGACCCCTCCTGAAGTCACACCAGTGATTGCAGAGTTCGCTGATGTGTTTCCTGAAGACCTCCCGGACAAGCTTCCATCGATGCGTGACATACAACACGTTATTGATCTAGTCCCAGGAGCTAGTCTTCCCAACTTACCCCACTATAGAATGAACCCCACCGAGCATATCGAACTCAAGAGGCAAGTTGACGAATTGATGAGAAAGGGCTTCATCCAAGAAAGCATGAGTCCTTGCGTGGTTCCCGCCCTACTAACGCCTAAACAAGACGGATCTTGGTGTATGTGTGTGGATAGTCGTGCCATCAACAAGATAACGGTTAAATACCGTTTCTCCATTCCTAGACTGGACGATATGTTGGATATGATGTCTGGTGCCACTATTTTCTCCAAGATTGATCTCAAGAGTGGTTTATCACCAAATTCGCATCCGTCCTGGAGATGAATGGAAGACCGCCTTCAAAACGAAGGATGGGTTATATGAGTGGATGGTCATGCCTTTTGGATTAACAATGCTCCGAGTACTTTTATGAGAGTGATGACGCAAGTACTACGTCCATTTATGGGCAAATTCTTAGTGGTGTACTTTGACGACATCCTCATCTACAGCTAATCTCGTGAGCAACACCTCGCCATTTACGTCAAGTTTGTTCTGTATTGAGGAAGGAAGAGTTGTATGCTAATCCTAAGAAGTGCACTTTTTTCTCTTTACAAGTTCAATTCCTCGGATTTATAATATCTGCTGATGGAGTTTCTGCGGATCCTGAGAAGATCAGAGCCATTGAGGAATGGCCCGAGCCTAAGACGATTCGTGATGTAAGAAGTTTTCACGAACTTGCTACCTTCTATCGTCGGTTCATTAAAGGATTTAGCACTGTCATGGCTCCAATCACTGACTGTTTGAAGAAGGGAGAATTCAACTGGTCTCATGCTGCCACGAAGGCATTTGTCGAGATCAAGAAGAGAATGGTCAGCACTCCTGTTATGCGTCTCCCTGATTTTTCTAAAATCTTTGAAGTAGCGTGTGACGCATCAGGAATTGGAATAGGCGGAGTCCTTGCTCAAGAAGGTCATCCAGTTGCTTACTTCAGTGAGAAACTGAATGATGCCCGAAACGATACTCCACTTATGATAAAGAATTCTATGCGGTGATTCAGGCACTTCGCTATTGGCGACATTACCTTTTGCCGCATGAGTTCGTTCTCTTCTCTGATCATGAGGCCCTGAAGTACATCTACTCTCAAAAGAAGTTGAACGCGCGACATGGACGATGGATTGAGTTCCTTCGAGACTACACGCTCACTCTACGCCACAAAGCGGGAGTAGAAAACAAAGCCGCTAATGCTCTCAGCCGCCGTATTTTCATTTTGACCAAGATGCCCACGGTGGTAAACAGCTTTGAGAAGATAAAAGCTGAATACGAGTCGTGTCCCGATTTTTGCAACATATACGCCATATTGATAAATGGATCGACTCAAGAAGTGGATGGTTATACCCTGCATGATGGGTATCTTTTTCTAGGCCGAAAGTTATGCATCCCAAGAACCTCTCTTAGAGATTTTCTTGTGTGGGAATTGCATGCTGGTGGTCTAGCCGGGCATTTCGGGAATGAGAAGACCTTAGAAGTCGTTGAGTATCGGTTCTATTGGCCAGGGTTGAAACGTGACGTTGCCAAACATGTTGGAAGGTGTCACACCTGTCAACTCGCAAAGCAACAGAAACAGAACACCGGTTTGTACACTCCACTACCGGTCCCAAATTGCCCATGACAGGATGTTAGTATGGACTTTGTGTTAGGACTCCCGAAAACTCTTAGAAAGCATGATTCAATCCTAATTGTCGTGGACCGCTTTTCTAAAATGGCCCACTTCCTGCCTTGCTCCCGTACTTCTGACGCCTCTAGAGTGGCCAAAGTCTTTTTCGATGGCGTCTTAAACTGCACGGTCTACCTAAGACCATTGTGTCCGACGGAGATGTTAAGTTCACTAGTTATTTCTGGAAGACCCTTTGGCACATGTTAGGGATAAAATTGAAATTCTCTACTGCTTTTCACCCTCAGACCGACGGCCAAACCGAGGTTGTGAATAGAAGTCTAGGAAATTTACTGTGTACCCTTATTGGCGAACATATTGGAAGTTGGGATCTAAAGTTGTCTATTGTCGAGTTTGCGTATAATTCATCAGCTAATAGGACAACAGGTAAAAGTCCACATGAAATAGTATATGGTTTTAGGCGTAGGCAGCCCATTGATCTTATTCCCATGGTTGACCAGTATAGAGTCTCTGAGTCTGCATCCTCCTTTGCCATGCATATGCATGAGTTGCACAAAGTCATCAGTGAAAATTAAACAAAGTAACTTTGACTACAAGCTACGAGCTGATGTTAGGAAAAAATTTAAAACTTTTGATATTGGCGACCTTGTGATGGTCCGGATTCGTCCGGAACGGTTTCCTCCAGGGACTGTTAAAAAATTACATGCTCGTAGTGTTGAACCATTCAAAATTTTAACGAAACTTAACGACAATGCTTATGTTATTGATCTTCCTGAAGATTTTGAAATTAATCCTACTTTCAATATTGAGGATCTGGTAGAATACAATGGTCCAAATTTTAACCCCAGCAACCCATTGGTTGATGAGCCTACCCTTGAGCCATTTTCTGAGGGACCCCTACTTCCCCCACTCCCAGATATCAATCCTAATACATCAGAGAATATTGATAAAATTCTAGATGATAAAATTATCTCCACGAGAGATGGTGGAACTCGACGGTATCTGATACGCTGGGAAGGAAAGTCACCAGTTGAGGACACGTGGCTGGATCACAGTGAGTTGCAGCAGATTGATGCAGATCTGTTGGAGTACTATGAGAGCTCCTTCACACGTGACTCGACGGACCACCTGGGGAGAATGATGAGGACATGGCATCAGCGCGCCCGAGGGGGAGATTCGATCGCGTGTATCAGCGCAGGAGGCGTCGAGCTGTTTCTATTTGGATTTAGCTGGAGTCTGTTTTTTCAGCTGGAGTCTGTAATTTTTTTAAG
Organism: Agave tequilana; assembly: GCA_038442645.1. Lineage (NCBI taxonomy): Eukaryota > Viridiplantae > Streptophyta > Magnoliopsida > Asparagales > Asparagaceae > Agave > Agave tequilana. Next base: position 11,845 of record JAVJIF010016912.1, on the reverse strand, counting down.
TATTATTCATCTTATTTATTTTCAGTGTTTTAGTACCACATCGGTTGTGTGAAACAACTCCAATTTTTGTAAGCCTATTTAATTGGCTTTGATTGAAATAAATGAGGATGCACTCTTGATTAATGAAAATATTAAATTTTCTATTTGAAAATTTAAAATGAGATTGAGTGTGAAACTCATTTTCAAATAGGATCGAGTGTGAAGCCATATCCTAGTTATCCTCTTTATCCCTTACTCAAATCTCTCAAATATCATTCCCAAAATTACAAAATCCCAAACCACTCAATAGAATCCAAATCCCATTACCTCTTGATCCAAATACAAATTCCAAATCCAAATTAGCTAACAGATAAATTCCCACACCCTCCACCAATTCCCAGCCAATTAGGATCACCAGCCCACGCCCTCCCTCTCTCCATTGCGCAAGTCAATCATCCCATTCCCACTAATAGAGTTTACAATCTCCTCCCTACTCTGTAATCACAAAAGCCAAGCACACAAACCCAACAAAACCCACCGCTTCCCTCAGTTGCTCTCTCATTCAAACTGTAGGCAAAGGAAAAAAAAGAGGAAAAAAAAGATTTTACAAAAGTACATGCTGCCGCCTCCTCCCTGTTCTCCCACTCACAATATAGAGTCCCTTTCTTGTTCCCTGTGCGCGCCAACAACTCGGGGTCCATTGCCATTCAACAGCCATCTCTGGCTGCGCCAATAGGCCCCAACAGATCCATCATTCTGTCAACAACAAACCCACTAGGCACCAACAACAACAAGCCCCTCCTGCCGCCCTCTTCCCTCCGCGTGCGACAGCACCTCCAGCCAACCACCTCCACCTGCTGTCTCTCTCCCTCCGTGTGCGTGGACAGCGAGCAACGCCACATCGAGTCACCTACAACAACAAATAAAATTTCTGTTCCATCTTCAACAAATCAAAGCAGAAGTAAAGCAAAAATTATAATCACAAGGGGAGCCTGAGAACGAAACTTCTCGGCGGGTATTTTTTTCAGCGAAATTCAGAATATCTGTAGGATTACACCGCTTGTTTTATCTCTATAATATTATCATGAATTCTCTGTTGTCCACAAATATTGGTGAGCGAGTGTGATTCTGTTATCCTTGTGTTATATTGCTTTGATATTGCAAGTTGGATTATTCCTTGAATCAAGCATTGCATGTGGTTAGTGAAGATTAAAATTGTCCGATTTACGAGTATAAGCATTTTTGTTTAAACCCATCTTGCCATATAATTAGTTTTATATTTATTCCTACCTAAAGATCGTCGTTTGTAGTGAGACGTCGTAAGCTTAGTTTTATCACTGATTTCTGACATCACTCGCATACTGTTTCGCATCATTTATTCAATGAAAGTTTGTTTTTAAAGATTAAAGGATTTAGAATCTTTATAGATCAAGGAGATCAACTCCTAATAGGATTGATTAAGATTCTCCAAGCATCCAATGGCTAAGATTAGCTCATAGTCCAAATAGGAGTTGTATTGTGAAATCCTATAAATAAAAGGTTATGATGTAAGATTTAGGTGGAGCAGAAGAAAGTTGTAGTGAACAACAATGTAAGACCCTAAAAAGTCAAGAAGGCCTTAAAAAGCCAAGAAAAAGAGGAGTAAAGTAAGAGTGCATAAAGAGAAGGTATACTCTTGTAATCTAGTCACAGATTCACGCTTGTGTCATCAAGAGAAAGGTTAGATCTCTTTGTATCAAGTTTATTAATAAAGCTCTCTCAAGTTCTCTCTCCGTGGACGTAGGCCAAGTTTGGGCCGAATCACGTTAAATTGTGTGTTCTTATATCTATTAATATTCATCTTGTGTGCTCAAGGTAATCGATCTCATGGCGTGCTTGAGGTCATCGGTGGGGATCTTCGAATCTCTCAACCATTGGTATCATAGTAAGTATGGTATCCCGGGTTATGCTCGCAACAATTAGTACCAGAACATATAAATTTCGTCACAACAAAAACTTTCAATGTGTTTGCTTCATTATGTTGATTTTTATTGAAAATGAGGTAAAAAGTGCATTTAGAAAATTGGTCCTGTTTGATAGAAAAAGTCCATCAATTTGATAATGAGCCTTGTTTGAGAACACACTTTTGTGATGTGTATGTCCTTTGAGTGGGAATCCACACTGGAAGAATTTGGTGGTCATGAACCAGAGTACTCATGGATCTTGTTATTCTTTCATAAAGGCCGCTTATCAAGGACACAGCTAGCAGAAAGTCATTCTGACCTAGAAAATTAGCAAGTTGTGCAGTGTTTGAGAAACAAGAAATTAATTTAAAAATAGATCTAATTCGGTATGAGAAAAGAGGGATAATAATAAAAGGAAATTTGAGTTAAGGCTTCTTCATCTTCATCATGCTACGTTCTAGGTCCAGAAGCTTTTTCGGTTGGGGGTGGGGTTGGTTCCCAAGCAGCAAGGTGAAGAAGCCCATAATAGGGAAAGAAAGTACCACATGATTGGATTTTGTTAAGAAATCCTACTTGGTCCACGAACCCGCCTGTGTAGCACAAGAATAACCACCATGAATTGTGGACCTGGTGCAGAATGAGCCCTGCAGTCGCACACCCTTTCATTTAGTTGAAAATCCGTTTGGCATTGCATATGTGGAGATTCAAACTAAATGTAGTGGATAATATGTTTTACTAAATACGGAGTTTATGCATTGTAGAGTCTGTGATGGAAGAGCATGTGATGGGAATTAAGTTAGAAGAAAGTACTGTATCCTCAACTTGCAATGGATAGAGAAAGCAGTGGGGAACACAGGAAGGAAAAGCTACAATTTCAGTCAAAAAAACGATAACCAAGATAAAAAAGCTCATCAAGCAAGTAGGCCCGGTAAAGGACGGTAAAGGTTCATAATATATGCATGTAAATTTCTTCTTTGAGGGCTTAACACAGCGTCTTCTACAAAGCCATACACCAATTTCAGACAGATTTTGGCCATGTCTCAAGAAAGAGGTTGACCCCTGCCCTCTTCATTTCGTATGGCCTATGAAACCACACTTTGGCCTTAAACGGGATAACATACTTTATGCATATATATGCCCTGATGGAAGTAGTCAAACAACCAAAGAATGCCATGTCAAACTGATTATGACTGCTCTATTATGTTGTCAATGAGGAAAATAATATGATAATATCAGAGAATTTTCTCCACTTTGAATGGTTTCTCAAGTATAAAATTATACAAAATTTTGATTATTAAAAGCATATACTAATCAAATGAAGAGCGTGAAGCCAGATGATTATACAAATTATTTTGCGATCTGACAAGATCTGTTGCTTTCATGGTAGGCTCTTGTTGGACCCTTGGACCCTTGACTGAAAATCTAGTGTGAATATCAGTACATACTATCAATTTTTCAAAAAAGAATACGATGTATGAGAATTGTTAAAAGAAAGCTCCCCACCTAAGTACATTAGAAGTGTGGAAGAGCTCTGAGCTACACAGTTTTCTCAAAGCGTTACAATTTTCAATTGATGATTTCAATAAGGGATAATAAAATATAAAAGTGGTCTTAATAGATGAAGAATTATAAGAATCCCAATTCCTTGCTTTATGATGAGGAATATCTCCCATTTCGCTCTTCAGAATTTAATTGATCATGTCCAGAATTTCGAGATTATCTCATAGACACAAATTACAAATTACTTTTATTTATTTATTTATTTATTTATCAGAAAAGAGTTCTTCACCTATATACCTTACTAAATTGGGAAAGTCAATTGCGTAGATTAGAATCAGACAACAAGGCTTTTTCTTAATGTGGACTGCATACAAGACGAGTTAATTTTAATCCTTTACAGTCTGAGGGGAAGGAAAGAGTGATGGATGGACAACATGAGCTACTTCATAGTCTAGTATGCATTCAAACACCCATGACTTTAGATAGTAGGTACCTTCATATTCAAGGCTTTAATTTCTGGCAACATTGGAAATTTTCAGGTAGCATGTTGTTCATTGGTGTGCCAGCCAAATGATCTTGAGTTCTTCACTCTTGTCCCGTGAGCTTTAAATTTCCGCCAAGTGGCCCGGAGAAACTATCTCTGGTTGGTGGTATTATACATTCTTCTCACCTTTTCTTCTCTGCCTAAAACTGATATTGGTGACGCAAAGAGTCAAACCTCATGAGGGGCTGATTCATTTCGGAAATACCTCCTACTTCAATCAAATGGAGTCTTTGGGCATATTTCATCTAGATCTTGACTCCTCTGGCCCCAAACCCATCTAAAGTTGTTATTTAGGTATTTAATCTTGCATAACTCATGTCAACATCATGCTTCTTCTAGACTTATTCCCTTGCTTTCTTCAATCTCTCTATGCCTTTTATTATTATTATTATTATTATTATTATTATTATTATTATTATTATTATTGGTATTTACGAGCTTGTGGCAATGGTTGCCTGTTTATTTCCCTTTGACATCATCACCAAGTCCCAACTCTTGAAGAGTAAAAGGAATAGATTTTGGCACAAAAAGGAAAAAAAAGGAAAACTACATTATTCATCATTTTCGATCATAATCTCTAGATACTTGAACATGATGTGAGCACAGTAACATAGGAACTATTTTTCATGCACATGATGTGAGTGATTTTTTCGTATTATACCAACTGCTTGTGAAACCTTGCAATGATTATGACTATAAAAGACTCTCAATTAAACTATGAATTTATTAAGGTTTTAGTAATTCAGTTGCATCTGAGGTTTCAGCTTTGCTGGTTGTTGTGATTTGCACAAATTCATGCTTTACATTACTGTAGAAGAATCTCTCATGGAGTTTCAGAACATGGCTTGTTATCATGCAATTCTTTTGTACATTTATACAAGTGAATAAGTACCAGTAAAACTAGAGTGCAATCTTTCTATCTTGTAACCATACTATAAATGAAGCCAGAGAAGACACTTTTAGGCTTATGTAACTAAACTGGAGGTGTGAGAGATTTTGCACTTAGAGTAGGAAACATAAGAGCAATCTTCCCTAAGGTACTTGCATTAGCAATACCAATAGTCTTGTAGCCATGGTTCAAAGTTGCGGTCTCAACTGCAGACTCGGCGGGCACTGAGACGGATCGGTCGCGGTGACTCAGATTGGTCTCGGGCGATACGCGCAAAATGCTGCATAGTAAGCTCAAAAATTTTTGAAAAAAATCACGACAAATCGTAAAAAAAATGTATCCATCAAAATTCATGTATCACAGGTCTAAAATAAATTTGTTTTAAGGGGGTAATTTGGAAAATATTATTGTTTGGGGGTAAATTTAAATATGAAAACTTTGAGGGATAAATATGAAAAAAACCCAAAAGAAAAAGATAAAGGAGAGAGAGATCGAGTGCCAGCCGATCTCTCTCTCCCCCACCCTCTCTCTCCCCTCTCTACCTCACTCAGCCTCTCCTCCCAATCACTCTCTCCCTCTCCTCTGTCTCTCCCCTATCTCCCTCCCCCTCTCTATCCAGATCTCTGTCTCAGTCGAGAGAGAGAGAGAAAGAGAGAGAGAGAGAGAGACAGAGGAGAGAGGGCGTCGGCGATGGAGGCGGGCAGCGACGGCGAGAAGGCAGGCGGGCGAGCCTAGATCAGGTATGTCTGCAGTTTTTTCTTTAATAACCCGACTCGACCAAGACTCGACGTCGACTCGGCGAATCGGCCTAGTCACTCCGAGTCAGACTGCGACTCGGCCGATTAGACCGAGTTGACTCTGAGTTTTGGCCGAGTCGGTCGATTCTGAGCTGATCCTCGAACCGGGTCTCGGACTCATCTCGGGCACCCTCCGAGTCGGATGCGACTCGGCCGAGTCTTCGAACACTACTTGTAACTGTAACACGAAGAATAATCCAATCAGGCTTGCAGAACCTTTCTCAAATACCATGGATGTGACCCTCATTAAAATGATTTTCAGAAACAATAGTCAAAGGTTAGATTATAATGTCTGACACTAGTCATTTAAAAGAAATTTGGCATCATATCTTGTTATTAAGAATGGATTGTAGGAATGCGATTTTTGTAACAAAATCAAGCACCGTAAGTTTATTCATCAGCATACCATTGGACTTTTAGATTGTCAAGATTAAAGTCATAACTTCATTTCTCAAAATGGGAAACTCAATTGCATTCCTTATATCATTCTAAAACAATGGAAACACATTTCTTATATCTTCCCTAGCCAATTTTGCATTAAGATTGATGTCCAAATAAGGGCTTATATTCACACAAGAGTCAGCATACCATTGGACTTTTAGATTGTCAAGATTAAAGTCATAACTTTATTTCTCAAAATGAGAAACTCAATTGCATTCCTTATATCATTCTAAAAACAATGGAAACACATTTCTGTATCTTCCCTAGCCAATTTTGCAGTAAAGATTGATGTCCAAATAAGGGCTTTTATTCACACAAGAGTCCCAAGCATAAAAAGGGCTATTATTAGGAAAAGAACCCAACTTTCGTCCTAGAGATTTGCTTTTGAAATTCACTTGAGTCCATTATAAGGAGTAACCTTTTTAAGTTTGGCATCTACCTTGCCCACTTTTACTTGTTGGACCAAGGCAAGCGCAGAGGGTGAATGGGTGACAATCAGGATGTTCTCATTTATGATGCCAGGGAGTTTCATCTCTGAAACCACCCCTCAGAATGTCCATTTACTGATGTAGTTCAGTAAGTTTGAGAGAGCTCTAGAATCTTCCATCCTCAATATATCAGCTCGTGATACCACATATCTTTAGTTATTTTTTTTGAAAGCCATGTATGTAATATGCTGAGATCACACAATCATAGGGAGTCAAATCGCGGTTATTATTTTTTTTATGTAATTCGATAAAGAGTGCTAATTCCACTTCACTTCTATAGTATCATTGATAGTTATACGTTTCATGATGTCACTTGCCATGCTAAATTCGATTGTCATGCTTATATCATAATCTTTTCTGCCGTTGGCTGATGCGAAACGGTGATGCGTGTGTGAATCAGAAATCAGTAATAGAGTAAATCTTCACTACGTTTCACCAACTATACGATCTTTGATAGAAAAATAGTTAAAACTAATATGCAAGCAGATGGATTTTAACAAAAAATGTGCAAGTGCAGTTGTACCATTCGTAATCTAAATAAACTAATGCAACTACCAATTATAATGACAAAGCTTGCAAAATCAATGCAAATGACTAGGAACTACAGGGCTATCAGAATCTCACGATCTCACTATTTGTGGCAGCAAATTAAAATAATAAAATAGTAGGGCAGATATCAACTCACAAATAAAATATCGGATTAAGAAAAATTACCTACCGATGATCACAGAGATCTCAGTGATCTGAAGTGGATGTCGGTATGTAGATCTTGTCGTCACAAACGCAACTGCTCGAAATCAAAAAACACCTCAATCGAAATTCAGACGTGCACGTTGTGACCGAAAACGAAGACGGTGCTCTAACGAGTCCGGCTTCAGAACCCGTTACTGTTCATGTGGGTCAGGTCTTCTTCGCGGTTTACAACTTAAATCCGATTTCTTCTTTTCTCTTTTGAGTGCAGGTTCGAGTCAGATTTTTTTCTCTGAACCCGATCTAAACATTTATCTTTTCTTCCTCTTGCTTGCTTGCTTGCAGTTGCAGATCGAGAGACGGCGAGGGAAGCTCGCGGGCCGGCCAGCAAGGGCGGTCGGTGTGTGTGCGGCTGAAGAGAGCGGGAGAGAGATGCAGGCGATGGAGTTGTGGCGGGCCCTGGATGTCGAACAAGAAGATCGTCGACGAGAGGGCTGTCAAACATGGCAGGGGCAGGCTATGAACGAGCACGAGATCAAAAGGTTGTCGTCATTGGACGGCTACAAAGTGGCGAGAGGAAAGAAGACGAGGCAGAGGGGTGGCAGGGGCCTGGTCGTGGCTGTGTTCGGCCTAGCCAAAGCTCGGTTGCAGAGAGGGACGACCTGGGCTGTAGGTCGTCGGGCAGATGACTTGCGTGATGGCAAGCACAAGGCGCAAGGAGGAGATGGCGAAGTCGGGGTCGGCGGTCGTGGTTGACAAGGTCGGCGAGGATCAGAGAGAAGAAGAAAGAGAAAATCGGAGAGGGTCAACGACTGTTTGGGGAAGAAGAAGAGAGAAGGAATTAAGTTTAGGTTTTTTTTAAATAGGGATTTAATCCTAATCAAAAGTTTTGAGATAAAAAAATCTCATACAAAATTTTATTCAAAATTCTCATTATCAAATAACTAATGCATGTGTCTATTTATAGCCCTTACAAAACTCCAACATCAGGGTATAACCGATGTGGTATTAAACAACTAAAATAAAGCCAAAAATAAAGGAAGAGGAAGATTACATAAAATTAAACAAAATTCTTTTCAACTGGACTGGTGCGCTTTTGACTTCTTTGGCTCTTGCATCTTGGCTGGATGTCCGCATCATTGGCTTTTTGAATGCTGTAGGTACCTTCTACTTATTGTTTACTGTAACTTCTACTTAACAACTATTGAGTTGTGTTATTGTTTAGTCCCAATCGGCTCCATTGTGAAAGGTGTTAATGTTTAAATACTATTGTGTGCCCACCTCTACTATGGCATGTGCCTTTTGTAGAGAGTGAGATTTTCACATGGTATCAGAGCTGATGGTTTCTATTGTTGTCGTTCCAGTGTGGCCCCCCGTAGTGTACGTAGCGCACCGAGTTGGGCCTACGAGCGGTGTTGAGTTGTGTCGTTGTTTTAGTCCCACATCGTCTGCGTTGTGAACGGTGTTGGTCATTATATGCTATTGTGTGCGCACCTCTACTGAGGCATGTGCTTTTTGCAGTGAAAGTGTAATTTTCACAACAACTATTTTTTTTTGTTAAATTTAAATTAGTCTTTCCTCTTCCTTCAAGATATATGCCGTCTGTGAGGTAGAATCACTTTCTTGACACCCATTTTATTTTTCTTTTTTCTTCTGAAAATCAATATATAGCAAATAAGATTATTAAAGCAAACATGCTGTTGCTGTAGGTGGCTGCTTCTGTGTATTTGGATAAATGTTCTAGCAAGGAAGAAGGTAATTTGCACAGGAAATCATGTCCAATAATGATCTAGAAGCCACTATCTGTAGGGATGACCAGTCAATGAAGCAGTTCAAACCTGGGATATTGCATGGATAAAGAACCGTAACTCTTGTTGGTGGCCTGGTCAGGTATATTGCATAGTCAAGATCCTTATTGCTGTCATACACATTGTTGTTGCCGATGAGCTCTTTTTTCATTTTTTTTTTTTCCGTTTCACTCAAGCTATTATAAAAGCCCAGTTTATTGACTCTCACCAGAATGATCCTTCTTTCGACTGTGAAAAGAAGGATTATCTTTTTCTTCCTTTCTAACCAAAAATCAAGGGACCTTTCTGATTTTGTGTTGATGTCACGGTTTCTTTCTAACAGTCACCAGGATTGTGTCAATTTTGAGGCTTTGTAATGTGTCTGGTACTTACACTCACTTAAGAACACTTTTTCAGGTTGTTTACACAACCTTCAGTTGTTATTCTATCATTTTCACTAAAATGCCTTGCTTCTTTTTGTACAAAAGTTATTCTTAATTGAAGAATTGAGGACTGGAGATTAGCTCAACTTTATTCATCCATGTGCACATAAGAAGGTTTGCTACATTTTCAGATTTGTCTCGTTTACAAGGATGTGTCAAACGGTACTTGTTTCATGAGCCATAAGTGCGATCACAACCCTAAGAGAACATGCTAAGGTCTTTGTGCTTGAGGGTTCAACTTTCATGAGGCATAAGTGCAATCACAACCCTAGGAAAGCATGCAAAGGTCTTTGTGCTCGAGGATTGCTTTATTCGAGTGGTTAATGTAAATTTCTTTAAACTTGATTTTCCTTGACGGCTCAAAACAAAAGGAAACTTTAGGTCAAACAAATTGAAATATCACATAAATATTACTGAGGTTTTGCTTGATATACATCATAAGGTCAGTGAAAAGCATAAATCATCATGTCATAAACCTTAAGAAATCACACATCTATGAGAATCACTAAATTGATCAAAATATCAACATTCCAAGCAACACGTTTAGCAGTATCAATTCTAAGCTAAGGCCCATTGTTAATATGGAGTTGTTTAAGGAATCAATTTAGACATTAGACTGAAAGATGAGAAATGACTTTGTTAGAATTTAAAAATATTACCTTCAACACAACTTCAGAGTTTTTATGTAGTGATAGAGACTTTAATATGATATTAGAGCAACCAACCTGGTGCACACTTAGAAAACAGATTAAGAAAAAATGCTGCTGTGGAAAAACTTAGGTTTCGGTCCATAAAAAAAGAGCTTGACTTGCTAGGGCGTGTTAGAATATAAAAATATTAATCTTAACCCTCACCCCAACTTCGGAGTTTTAGTGTAATGGGAAGGACTTTAATAGACTTGATTAGGGACTCTATCACACGGTGGCTGGAACAGTTTTTGTGGCATGTGCATTAAGAGGTCTATAGAAAATATCTATTGATCAAGATTATTAAGCTAAAACTTAAAGCAACACCTTTAGCACAGCTCATCTACAGACTTTGGGTATAAGTTTCTGAGAAGTTCCAATTTGGAGTTTCCTGAACACAATTTTTTTCTTTTTACAAACATGTCACATGTAAGTACCACCTCGGTAACATATCCATGTATATTTTCTTTCATCACAAGACATTTTGAAGAAAAATATATTTTATTAGCTGAATGTTTATATGGGATCAATTTATAGATTAGAACCTCGTAACAAGGTGCCTTAACTAGTTGGGACGAGGTTTGACGGTTATGGTAATGATTGCAATATGGAAGTTCTGCCTTCTTTGTTTCTGTTTTTGGTTAGCTCTTCTACATCTTTATTTTGTTTATTAAGGTTGTTGATGAGGGAAGTGTAAGATTCAAACCGAAGAAGAAAGTAAAGATGGAGTTCTGGTTCGGATGTATGGATGTTACGAGTAGTGAGTTTCTTTCCCCGCGGTTTTACTGCTTTCTCAAGTATCAAGATTTCTCGGACAATTGTTTACTGTTTTTACTTTCTCACAGCTTGTACGTGGATCCAGTAAAATGCAGCACTGAGTTTGAGAAAGTATGTTCGTAGAGCACCTTGCTATGCAACTTCTTTTTGAATTATATTACTTTTTTCACTTGCATGTTTTTTCGAACTTGCTTTACAGATTCGCAAGCAAGAAAATCTCAGTATTAGAGAAGCATTTAAGAAAGCTATGGATGTGGTATAATTTTCTTATTCATAATAAAAGTTATTTTGTGTGCCAAATACTTTTTATTGGATGCAATAGTCAATCTTTCTCCAAGTCTTTTCAACTGAACGTGTAGGATCTTTCTCGTGTGAGATCTGCTGGCAAGTCCAAGAGAAAAGTCTCTGAATCAAGAGGTTAGGCCATCTAATTCAGTTGTGTTGCATACTCTCTTACTACATTTGTGTACTATCTTGTGCATTAATATTTAATTCTCCCTTCCATTCGCTCACTCCATAATGGATCCATACAAAAGTAAATTATTGTCATATCCTTGTATTATATTTGGCATGAATTTTGCAATATGATTCCATTTGGCCCTTTGGCTTTCATTGTACCTCACTTATCATTTTATCCGTCTTGAGTCCTGGAAACTTCTAAGGGGGGAGCTTGGAGGGTTCCTCCTGGTTGCATGAGCACACTGCATGACTGTAGAAGATGTACTACCTACCTGCCAGCTGACCTTTAGGTTTATTGGCAAGGCCCTCTCCTACGCATTGCCTTGTTGGCTGAGAAGGGTTGACATCTGTTGGTGGTGGATAGTCATAGAATCTGGATTAGTGGAGCATCTTGACTTTAAGTCGTGCTTTATTACCCAACC
>JAVJIF010016911.1:0-91424 GCA_038442645.1 Agave tequilana | reverse complement strand
CCGCTATTCTCACTTCCATTTTCCCCCTACTGCCTTCACTTCGGGTCTGTTTGGTGTGTCGTAATTGGTCGTAATTCGTAAGTTGTAATTGGTAAAGTTTTTTACATTTGTAAATGAGTTACATGCATGTAAGCTTTATGGTGTTTGATTGGTAATATAAAGTTTTAAGTGGAAAAGTGTATTGTGCTTTACGGTGTTTGGTTGTCGTAATATGTAAGTCGTAAGTGAAAAAGTTGATCACAAAATTAAACTATTTGGTGATTTAAAAAGTTTTAATATTGCAAATAATATTAAAAATGCTAAATATTAAAAAAATAATACAAATTTGCATGACAACAAAATTAACTGTAACTGGGCTGTAAGTGAGTGGCAATTGGGTTGCAAGTGAGGGGTAATTGGGTTATGTAAATCTTTACGATTTATGGTCCAAACAAACGCCGTAATTGTAACTGGGTTGTAAGTCATTTACGAATTACGGACTTTTACCCTTCGTTCTTTTTCTCCACTCTCCCGCTCTATTCATCTTACAAACCCCACCCCCACCCCCCACTCCCATCTGCACTTTGGCACTGCTGGCTACACCTTTCTCTCAGATTCAATCGATACCAACCCTCACTCTCTCCATTAATCGCAATCCCCTGTTCTCCAATCTTCTCCAATCCGTGGCCACTCTCAAATCCCCGTCTTGGTTCTGATCACTCAGACCCGAGCAAACCATCTCTTCGTTTTTCTTCTAGTTCTCATCTGAATCTTTTATCCTCTCCCCTGTTTTTCTCGCCGCAATGGCGGGCGGCTCCGCGATGGCCTCGCCTCTCTGCACGTGGATCTTAGCGGCTGCATCTCGTCTGTTTCGTTCGATACAAAGCAGTCTGTGGGCCGCCGGAGAAGAGGGCGGTGGGGCTCTCTCGAGCATGAGAGATTTGAAGAATGGGCTGATTTCGGCGAAAGGGTTGATCTCTGTGTTTGAGCCTTGTGAGGAGTTCTACAACAGTTCGAGAAATGGGTCCTTTTTGTTTGGAAATGGGAAGGGAGAGGCCAGTCGGAGTCAGCAGAGGGCTGGCCGTTCTTGTTCTAATTCAGGTAATTTATTTTTTCTTTTCCTTTTGTTTATTGATTTGTTTAATGGCTTGTGTTTTGTTTTTTTTTGTGAAAGAAAGATATCATTGGATTTGTTTATTGCATGTCTGCGATCTTGTGTGAATGTTGGCTTTTGTGTTTCATTATCTTGTATTTTGGGTTACAAAAATATAAGCTTCATTATTGATTTCATCAATCTGTTTATAATTTTTTTTTTGGTGAATGTGAACTTAGTTCTTAACATTAGTAGAGGAACTGGAAATGAAACTGAAAATGAAATTAGACAGAATTTAGACAAATTTAGACTGGGAACAAGGTGAATATTAGTAGAGGAACTGGAATGTTAACTAGTTATAGACATGATTTATTTGATGCAATAGATGGACATTTAGAATTAGAAAATGAAATACAACTGAGGGAAAAATACTCTTTTCTCTTTTTAACTTTTTTCTGCTTCATCTGTGGTCCTTGTTTTAGGATATTCGATACTATTCTGCTTGATTGATGGTTAAGAGCCTTGGTGCATATTTGTTTTCATTTCTCAGCCCTTTGTCCTGTTTCTAGGTTTTTATTTCTTATCCATTGTAATGAAAAATAACAGATGCTTTGTCACCTGTCTCATCTCATAATAGCATTGGATTTATGTATTATCTTTTTGTTTCCTTTTTTCGGAATGTTAGCTCCATTTAGGTAAGTTGTCATGCATGTTACAGTCCAAGTATTAAATAAACTAATTCATCTACACTTCATTATTTCTTGGATGTTATTTTGATTTAGCTGTTCATTCCTGAAAATCTTTCTTTCCTTCCTTTTCAGAAGGGAAAAAAAAGGTGCTTCATGGGTGGCCCTCCAGGGTTCGATCAAACCATGAAAGGCCTCATTCCCTAAGAAACTTCTACCACTACACCAACCTTAATTAGTTCATTGGGAATTTTAGTTGGTGAAATTGATAACAAGATTAAATCAATTAGTTTGTCTGTTATAGGGTTGTGGTTAAATGAAGATTATAGGGTGACGAAGAATTACATTTGTGTGAAATTTTTTTTGCATCTTATAGAACCAGGGAGTGACAGGAAGAAAGAAAACTTGGCTTTTCATCTTGTTTTTTAGTAATTATCTTAACATGTCTAGAAATTATTCATTTGTGGTTCCTTGGGTGGAAATCTTTTGCGAAAAACTAAAGTAAGATTTACTTGCATTTTCAGTATAACTATGTTGGTTTTGATGCATAAAATCTGCGTGAATAGGGAAATGGAAACATTCATTTACATTTTACAAGCTCTCATACACAGTGAACTAAAGTGAAGACAAATACATAAATTAACTCACTTTTCCATTTCTTCATGCTCACTGTTTAAAGATTTCGGGTTATACTTGATATATAATGTATACACTTGATGCTTTCTTATATTGTTTATGACAAAGCCCTTGGGTTATGAATTTCTGTTGGGTTGCTTTGAATCTCTTATTTTGTCAATTCTTTGTTATCAATTCAATTTTCATCAAACAAACACAAATAAAATTCACAACATGTAAAAACCACTCTGCCTGTCCGGTGAACGAAGTTTTTTGAGGTCTTCTTTCTGAAGCTTCCACTTCAGTAGTTAGGTAGATGCATGCTAGTATAGCTATAGAATTTAATCTTGCAATTTCAAACTTAATGCTGAAGGCATATGGTTGTTCTAGTTTTTCTGGTTCTACTAATCTACTAACTTTATTGGTGCAATGGTGTAGCCATCCCTTAAAAGTTGGGTGAAGGGATTTTCTGTTGTTGTAGTTTATTAGTTCAGCGATTGGGTGATGTTGTTCAATAGGTGATGCATGAACCGAGATTCATTTGGTAATATGGTGCAGGAAAAACTATGGCAGTAGCTGTACAACCAACAGAGGAAATTACAGAAAGGAAAACAAGACACACAAAAGAAAGGAGGGTTGTTGTGACTGGGATGGGTGTTGTCACTCCACTTGGCCATGATCCTGATGTGTTTCTATAATAATCTTCTTGAGGGGTTCAGTGGCATAAGTGAAATAGAAACTTTTGACTGTGCCGCCTATCCAACGGTAAGTTCTTCCCCAGACCTTCTCTGTACCATTTTATACTTCTACATGACTGCTTCAAATTTTACTGTTCTTATTCTAATTTGGCAAACAGTAACTTTTGAGAAAAAATTCTGATGAGGTGCAGATCTTTCTTCAATCATCTGATATGTTCATTTTATGTAGAGAATTGCCGGGGAAATCAAATTGTTTTCAACAGATGGATGGGTAGCACCTAAACTATCCAAGCGGATGGACAAGTTCATGCTTTATTTGCTTACTGCAGGTAAAAAAGCATTGGCGAATGCTGGTATGTCAGAAAAGTTTATGAGTCAGCTGGACAAAGCAAAGTGTGGAGTTCTTATAGGTTCTGCAATGGGCGGGATGAAGGTAACAATTTTGTGTGATTCCTCGTATCTTAGCGCACATTGAGATATTTAATGCTTTGATGGATAGTTCACTTCTTTCTGCCTTCTATGGGGAGCAACATTTTTGACACCCAGCAGTCATCCTATCACTGCTGGATGGAATATTACACTACGGGCCTCATCGTTGTCTCAGCCAAGTGCTGCTGCTGGGGTCCCTTTAATTATCACTTTTTAATTGCACATGTACTTTGTGGAATTGATTCCTTTTTCACATCAAACAGGTGTCTAATGATGCGATTGAAGATTTAAGGGTCTCATATAGGAAAATGAATCCATTTAGTGTACCATTTGCACTCACAAATATGGCCCTGCAATGCTTGCAATGGATCTGGTTGGTAAAATTAACCTATTCTCGGATAATATATATAGCATTCTGTTTCGGTGTGATACTTGTAAAGAAAGAACTTTATGTAAATTTTGCTGCTCTTCTCTCGGGATCTCAGGGTTGGATGGGCCCAAATTATTCAATTTCAACTGCTTGTGCTACGAGTAATTTCTGTATTCTGAATGCTGCAAACCACATAATAAGAGGTGAAGCTGTAAGTGATGGCTTCTATCCTTTCACTACTTAATAACAGGTCAACAAAGTTAAATCTTGTATCTTACTTTATGTACAACAAGAATAATGCTTATATTCCAAATATTGGGCAGGATACATGACTCTCTTTTTCTCCATTAGCTCTGTTAGACCTTGTACTTTACCTTCTTGTAATGCTAATATATAAATTTGATAATTTTGCAGGATGTAATGCTTTGTGGTGGCTCGGACGCAGCAATCATACCCATTGGTAACTGCTTCCCTTTCCTGTGATGATGATCAATTATAAAAAGGTGGATAATACTTTTATTGTTAGCATTGGTCTTTCACATTTGCAGGACTTGGAGGACTCGTTGCATGCGGAGCGCTCTCACGAAGAAACAATGATCCGAGCAAAGCTTCACGACCCTGGGACATTGTATGTACTTATTTTTGCCTCTCCTTCCTAAAATCCTGATCCTAAATTTCAACTAGTTGGACATGTTTAATTGGCCCTACCTCCACACCCCTCTCCCCCCTTTCACACGCGCGCGCGCGCACACACACACAAAAACACCCTAACTATTAGTCATAATTCATAATTGGTGAAAAATCTAAGTCTGCAATACAAGATCTTGCTCCTTATTATATATTTTTATTTTATATATTATGAAACTTCAATTCTATTTACTTTTAGTGGTTTGGTTGTGAAAAGAACAGGGGGTTGAACTATAAGGTGAGGGGAAAAGATCTGGTTGTTAGTTTTAAAGTTGTTAGCAATAATAATTTGATGAATTTGTAATCTCTCAAAAACAGGTAACTGTTGCTTAATTTTCTTTTATCTATCTGATGTGTTTCATAAAATATGTATTTGCAATTTATTACTAAATCTTGTGACATTATCATTCATGTTAGAGCTCATATGGCTTGGCACATGCATTTTAGTTCCTCATTATGAGGCAAATCTGATTGATATAGATTATAGAATCATTCATGCCAAATCTTAAACAGATCACTATTTGGGCTGGTTGCCTACATGGCCCCTTTCTATCTCTTGTCTAGAGAATACTGAAGAAAGAAAAGCTGCTTATGGACAACTACCTACAGATCTTAACCACCCAAGCATCTGAACAAGACAACTGAAACAATGCATCGATAGAGATTTGAACAAATGATTATTACATCTAAATGATATGAATGAATAATGGTTGTTAAATTCAAAAAAGGATCAACTATGCTTCAGGTGGAAAGATTTATCCCTCTCTTTGGAGGCGAGTGGTTCAGATTTTGTCAAATGTGCGTTAGTTCTATTATTAGTTGAGACTTAGCGCATGCTGTGGACATCGTGAAAGCTCATGAAATTTGCGGGTTCAAACCAGTCCCTAGGTTTATCCAAATATTCATATGGCCTATCCAATGCATGGTTTCAAATATTGGCTCATTCCGATATGTAGTAGCAACATCATATCAGGTTTTGAGGTACCCATAATGATATTATCCAAATAATATCAGCGATACCAGGTTTGCTATTGCCGATATGGTTGATATTGCGGATATGGTACTAAAAACCATGGCAGAGATTTGATACCCTGACCGAGATTTTAAACCATGATCCAATGTTATCTGTTCCTCTCATTCCTTGTGAGTGCATGTTTTGGACTATATCCAACTGCATAATCACAGGATCGATTTTTTATTTGAGTGTGTTTGCATGAACAAAGTTGTTTATTTTGTTACGCCATGTAACATTGCTGCGATTCATGTCACCATTTCTTGGTATTTTTGCCCATATTCTTTTAGAGCCAGCGATCTCACAGTATTCGAGATGCACAATGCAATAAAGAATCTGGAAATAACTCTCAGGTTGGCAACTCATAATAAAGTGCATGAAGGAAAAACTTCTGGTTGACTATTGAAATCTCAGCATTTAACTAGCTCATGATCTGTGGAGGATGTTGGCATGGATCAATTTCTAGAAACATGTTGAAAGAGGTAATGGATCTCAACTCCTTGTGGAGGACAAGCTAATGCTCTGAAGATTCAGTGACTGAATACTGTGGAGCTCAACTTGTTTTGCATATTAACTTGCTTACTTGAGACCATCCACTGCTTTGACATTATCACGATTTATTGGTTCATCTAGCAAAATTTAGATTTCAAAGATTTTGCTTTCTGTAAACTGTATGTATTTTGTAGCAAAGTCATTAAAAATTAACTAAGTTGGTGTCCTTAAGCATTTTAGAAAGGATTTGGGAGTGATTTCTTTGTGCAATCGAGAACTTGGATGGTGTAATGGATATAACCTGCAATAATATGTACATCATGATGATTATTGATCTTATTGTCAACTCTTATGTGCCAGGATCGTGATGGAATTGTTATATGGAGAGGGGCAGGGGTGTGCTGCTGTTAGAAGAGCTGGAGCATGCTAAGGTTCAATCTGTCAAGTTTCTCTGTTAACAAATATATAGGAATAAGTCACACTATTTATTTTTCTGTCTTATCTTGAACTTTTACATTGTTTTTCTCTCTTACAGCAAAGAGGAGCCAATATCTATGCTGAGTTTCTTGGAGGAAGCTTCACTTGTGATGCTTACCACATGACTGAGCCAATCCTGAGGGTAGAAAATAAATATGCAGTTCATATGCAGTTTTTATTCTCTCTCCATATTTTAATTTTAATCTATTGAATTATGTTGTTATACTATTTTATTTTGAAAACCAGGAACAGGAATTGTTCTTTGCATTGAGAAAGCATTATCACAATCAGGAGTTGCCCAAGAGGATGTCAATTACATAAATGCTCATGCAACTTCCGCACCAGCTGGTGACCTCAAAGAGTATCAGGCTCTCATTCGTTGTTTCGGCCAGAATCCTGAGGTTTGTATGAAAGTAAGCAACATATGTAGATATCACTGTTATTTGCTAACCAAGTTCCCATGTATGTAGTTGAGAGTGAACTCTACAAAGTCCATGATCGGTCATCTACTAGGAGCTGCCGGTGCGGTGGAAGCTGTTGCTGCTGTCCAGGTATAGAGACTATAGCTTTTCCTGGTATAGTTTGGAGAAGGAGAAAACATGTATATATGTTCAATAAAAGTAGTGCTGCCATTGGTACCCCACACACACACACACACACACCCCCCCCCCCCCCCCAAACAAAAAAAAAAAAAAAAAAAAAAAAAAAAAAAAAACACCACACACACACCCACCCCAAAAAATCCCCTTTTTTTAATGAATAAGATGGTAGTTCAATAGCTTCAAGAATGTGAGCATGTGAATTAAGGTGGATGAATCCCGCTCTCTCCCCTAGGGAGAAATCTTCCTCCAACATGTTGGTAAGAGTCTACATTGTAACTTTTGACCTTGCCCCTCACAAGGAGTAGTGCTCTACCAACACTCCCGAAGTTCACGTTCTTATTTTTTACAAGTATTGCAGAAATAACATATGTAATATAGTTGGTTTCGTTTGTTTATGAAAGTACAATTGGTTGTTAATATGCCAAAATATATCCCCAGAAGAAAGAGAAAAATGAAAATGAATTAATAAATAAAACCCAACCTACCCCCAGCCCACCTCCCCAAAAACCACCATTATTACACTCACACAAGCACAAATTTCTTAATTCCCTCGTGCACATGTAATTGAAGATTCTTTGTAAGACATTCTTCAAATAAAAAAACCATCTCCTTGTGTAATTGGCATGACTCACTTGTCTAAGAAGTACAGAAGAAAATCAAGAGATGCTGATCGGTGAATCAAACGGTTTTTTCAGATTTAGTAGAGTTTGTTGATTTTATTTGATTTAGATTTGATTAAGATTTAGAAATTATTTGAATTAAATATAGGTAGATTTAATTTTATCAATAATTGCACGTATGGTGCAATTATTGTAGGTATAATAGCCATGTATTGAAATTTGAAAACACTAATGATTTGATTAAAAATTTATTTTCATGTGAAACTTGTGTTGTTTTGTTTGATCTCATAAATTGAATCAGGTAGTGAAGTTAAGATCCGGTTGCGATCTGTGATCATATCCTTCTTAAATCCTTGTTCTTCTTAATTTCACCAAATTCTCACCACAAACCCTAATTTCCCCTTCGTCCTACATCTACTATGAACAAAAGAAATTTGAAATATGTGTAACGCCCCGATCCCGTAGGTACGGAGACGTTTATGGCGACGTACATACGCAAGGTGAAAACACCCTCGCGCGTACGTTAAGCCTCAGTACAGAAATAGCCTCCATATACACAAGAGTTCCAGCATTTAAATAAGTACAAGAATACCTGCAGAAAGAGATTAGTGATCATAACAGATAGGAAAACAGGGATAAATAGGATAACAGAAACAAATCACAAAGATACCTATGAACGGCCTCGATGATGAGTCTCCTATGTGAATCCAATGGACTATCTGACAATACGATAATTCGGATCTTCAACCTGGGCACGCAAACCCAGGGTCGTCAGAAAAGGACCTAGTGAGTGGTAAAATGAAGGAGGCAGTAATATGTACTATAGTAATACAAGCACGATAATAATATATAATACATGATGTTGTATTAGTGATACCATATAATAAGCATATAATAAGCAGTAGAAATATATAAACATGTCATCTTTAATACCATCACTATCTAGCATGTTATCATCGGGTCATGTCTTATAGTCATATTCAGTTTATATAATAAATAATGTTGTCTAGTGGTGACGTGATAGAAATGAGCATGCTAGTGGTGACGTGATAGAAGTGAACATGCAGATGGGCATATGCAATATAACATAATACGGTGTTGTGCATAGATAGTAATGATGTCTGCAAGGTATACAGAAAACAGATTATATGCAATGCAGAGTATATATATACATGAGTAGTATGCCACCACAGAAAGTGTAACATGTACAGGTAAAGTAACAAAGTATACATGTAACATGATAGCGGATAAATGATCAGTACAGTAACAAGTACAACTAAACAATAGAATACATGTATCAGGCAAGTCATGTTATTTATCCAATAGTAGCAATCAGTACCGCCTGCTATTTTAATCAATCTCTTCAGTGTCCCATACCACTGGCAGTTCATACTGGAGCCCGCACTCCAGTCGAGCCCATCCGGACATGGCATACGGTACCATTATCCAAACGAGAGAGTGACCAAATAACAAGTGTTCCCGACGTCACTATTGTGTATATCATTTTATTATGTTCATTGGAAACCCAACGGCCAAGGAGATCTAGTCAGGTGGGTGTATCCGTGCATACCGGGACAACGGCCTTAAACAGACCCTGGCTGCTGAGACCAGGGCCAGCCCGTTAAGGTGTAACATGTGAAACGGGAACTCAATGAGCTAAAACAATAACGGGAACGGAAACTCATGAGTAACAGACGGTAGCCAGCACTACCCCGTCCCCTGTAGTGGGACAAACAATGGATCCAGACATCCACCCGACAAGATCTAGTCAACCGTCAAGTCTCCCTCATACCCAAGTTCTCTTTATTATCTTTCGCTATACAGTATATCAGGAACAAGTACAGGATATGGTACATGTAACACGATAACATAACATGAGCTCTTGTTGATAGCACGAAACAAGATAACGGGAAACGGAAAACAATAGAGTGGGATTCCACACATTGCATATCAACAGCTCATGTATCCAGCAACGAGAATATCAATAACAGTAACAGGAAACAATCATATAACAGGAATACATGAGTATGACATGCAATATGAACGGTGATCCATATGACAAGAATATAGAAACTATGCATACATGTGTAACAGTGATATCGAGAATCCATGTAACGATGATAACAATATATGAAATGACTGTATTCCTTGAATTGGTGTATCTATATATCGGTGGGATATGAATACGAAATAATAGTGTGACGTGTCATAGTATGTGTAACGGTGATACATGTACATGAGATAACAGTGTCCCGTGTGATAGGATATGTAAGTCCCGGTGTTCCGAGTGTATGCACACTACTGTTTAGTCTACGAAGTCTCTATGTAACAGATGGATGTGAATATATAATGCACCGTATGTAAACTATCGTGTCCGGTGTAATATGGCTATATCATCTATTCGAGTGTTAAATACTTCTAATTATACTCACTATTACTATCTTATGAATACGGTAGGTACCACCAAAGTCTTAAACATAATGATCTCTTAATTATTAATTAGTGGCGAGTTTACTTAGGAACATTATTAACTAAACAATCATCCGGGTATATCTACACCTGGTATAATAAATCACGTAATATTTATCTATTATTATGTTGACGTACAAGGATTTCCCAACAATGACATGTTTAGTAAACAATAAGGATCATGACTTACTGAGATTCAAGATTTATTAATTAGGCAGGCAATCAATTAATTTCACTAAACATGATAAACTATAATTATAAAAAGAAAAAACACACAAACTGACCATGGGAAAGTTAGCTCTCTTTCCAACGATCGCAACGGTTCCAGAATCGTCCAAATCGGAGTCCGGATGCTCCAGATATCGCCCGATCTCGCCGAACGCTAAAAGTAATAAAAATGGGTTAAATATGTAATTAAAAATAATTCAAATGCAATTAATAAAAGTTAGCAGGGGTTTTTCTGTAATGTTACCTTTATTGGGCTTTGGATGCGGGTTGGGCTCTAAACAGGTTGGATCCAGATCCACAACCCATACCCAATTAACTTAAGTGAATGGGTTGTGGGTTAACGGGTCTAACCCAATAGGTTTATTGGGTTCAGGTGTAAACCCGAAACCATTCATCACAGCAGCACAGCAGCAGCATTTGCTGCTGCTGCGGTGCTACAGGCCGGCCAGCGGGTGCCCGCGGCGACGGTTTAGGCCGCGAGAGGGAGAGTGAGAGAGAGAGGGAGGGAGAGAGAGAGAGAAGTATACTGTGAAGAAGAAGAAGAAGAAGAAAAAGAAAGGAAAAGAAGAGGAGGGGCGACGGCTCGGCTGGGGGCGGGGTGGTGGCGGCCGGCCACCGGAGGCGTGGGTGTGGAGCCCGGTGCGCGCCGGCCACCGGGGCGCACCAGCACGCCGGCGGCAAGCCGGCGGCGGTCTGCCATCTCCAGGGGGAGAGAGAGTGTGGGAGAGAGAGACCGTGAGAGAGAGAAGAAAAGAGAGAGATAGAGAGGAGAGAGAATTGAGAGAGAGAGTTTTCAGAGAGTTCTAGAGAGAGTTTTTATAGGTGAGAGAGAGAGAGAGGGAGAGGCGGTGGAATGGCGTTGGCGTGAAGAAGAATCCAGAGAGAAGAGAAAGAAAAAGAAAAGAAAGGGAAAAGATTAGTTTATATATGTTTAATTAATATTATTTTATCCGTAAAATTTGACTAGCTCCGAACGATACCCAAAAAATTACAGAAAATAGAAAATATTATCCTGAGACGTAATATGAAAACGGTTGAAGAAATTCAATCCGATTTACAAATTAAAAATCCTGAAAGGTATTGCCGATATTGGGCGACACCGGTTTGGCCGGATTTCGATAAATTCAGAAAAAATATTCAAAAATACCCTAGTGTAGGTCATATGATTCTAAGATATATGGTGAAAGCGGATTCTCAAAATACAATTCCGTTTGTGAAATAAAAATCGTAAAGCCGATTATCGGTATCGGTCGACACCGACTACGGAGATTTTCCAAAATAATCCAGGAAAAATATCAAAAAATTCTGAAAAATCTAAAATATTGAAAAATAATATCGAAAACTGAAATCGACTCAATCTGTCTATCAGGAAGGTCAAATCACGCCGTATCAAGTACTGATACTGTGATACGTACATCAGGGATCAGGAGGTTACATTTCTCCTCACCTTACAAAAAAATTCGTCCTCGAAATTTCAAGTCAGGTGTGAGAACAATATTTTAAACCCAAAGCCTAAATGTGACGAGTCCACGACACTTCCGCTGCGCACTCTGATATCTCTAAGGAACTCGGGATGGAAAAGTATAGTAGTGAACTAACACTAACGGATTGGAAGTAACAAGATTCAAAGAAAACGAGAAGGAAGACAACTGTAAGTAAGGAATACAAAAGATTCAAGGAATGAATTGTCAATGACAATGTATTCTTGTACTCGTCGCTGGAACCCCCAAATTAAGATACAGATAAGTTAATCTGAACCTGATTGTACTGTTGGTAAGAGCCCAAGCATTGACCCAGGTAGTTACCCACACTAGGTGTGAACCTAGGCTCTGATACCACTGTGTAACGCCCCGATCCCGCAGGTACGGAGACGTTATGGCGACGTACATACGCAAGGTGAAAACACCCTCGCGCGTACGTTAAGCCTCAGTACAGGAAATAGCCTCCATATACACAAGAGTTTCAGCATTAAATAAGTACAAGAATACCTGCAGAAAGAGATTAGTGATCATAACATATAGGAAAACAGGGATAAAAAGGATAACAGAAACAAATCACAAAGATACCTATGAACGGTCTCGATGATGAGTCTCCTATGTGAATCCAATGGACTATCTGACAATACGATAACTCGGATCTCCAACCTGGGCACGCAAACTCAGGGTCGTCAGAAAGCGACCTAGTGAGTGGTAAAATGAAGGAGGCAGTAATATGTACTATAGTAATACAAGCACGATAATAATATATAATACATGATGTTGTATTAGTGATACCATATAATAAACATATAATAAGCAGTAGAAATATATAAACATGTCATCTTTTAATACCATCACTACCTAGCATGTTATCATCAGGTCATGTCTATAGTCGTATCCAGTTTATATAATAAATAATGTTGTCTAGTGGTGACGTGATAGAAATGAGCATGCTAGTGGTGACGTGATAGAAGTGAACATGCAGATGGGCATATGCAATATAACCATAATACGGTGTTGTGCATAGACAGTAATGATGTCTGCAAGGTATACAGAAAACAGATTATATGCAATGCAGAGTATACATATACATGAGTAGTATGCCACCACAGAAAGTGTAACATGTACCAAGTAAAGTAACAAAGTATACATGAGTAGTATGGCACCACAGAAAGTGTAACATGTACCAAGTAAAGTAACAAAGTATACATGTAACATGATAGCGGATAAATGATCAGGTACAGTAACAAGTACAACTAAAAAATAGAATACATGTATCAGACAAGTCATGTTATTTATCCAATAGTAGCAATCAGTACCGCCTGATTTTAATCAATCTCTTCCAGTGTCCCATACCACTGGCAGTTCATACTGGAGCCCGCACTCCAGTCAAACCCATCCGGACATGACATACGGGTACCATTATCCAAACGAGAGAGTGACCAAATAACAAGTGTTCCCGACGTCACTATTGTGTATATCATTTTATTATGTTCATTGGAAACCCAATGGCCAAGGAGCTCTAGTCAGGTGGGTGTATCCCGTGCATACCCAGGACAACGGCCTTAAACAGACCCTTGACTGCTGAGACCAGGGCCAGCCCGCTAAGGCTGTAACATGTAACGGGAACTCAATGAGCTAAAACAATAGCGGGAAACGGGAGCTCATGAGTAACAGACGGTAGCCAGCACTACCCCGTCCCTGCAGTGGGACAAACAATGGATCCAGACATCCACCGACAAGATCTAGTCAACCGTCAAGTCTCCTCCATACCCAAGTTTTCTTTATTATCTTTCGCTATACAGTATATCAGGAACAAGTACAGGATATGGTACATGTAACACGATAACATAACATGAGCTCTTGTTGATATCACAAAATAAGATAACGGGAAACGGAAAATAATAGATGTGGGATTCCACACATCGCATATCAACGGCTCATGTATCCAGTAACGAGAATATCAATAACAGTAACGGGAAACAATCATGTAACAAGAATACATGTGTATGACATGCAATATGAACGGTGATCCATATGACAAGAATATAGAAACCATGCATACATGTGTAACAGTGATATGCCGAGAATCCATGTAACGATGATAACAATATATGAAATGACTGTATTCCGTGAATTGGTGTATCTATACATGGTGAGATATGAATACGAAATAATAGTGTGACGTGTCATAGTATGTGTAACGGTGATACATATACATGAGATAACAGTGTCCCGTGTGACAGGATATGTAAGTCACGGTGTTCCGAGTGTATGCACACTACTGTTTAGTCTACGAAGTCTCTATGTAACAGATGGATGTGAATATATAATACACCGTATGTAAACTATCGTGTCCGGTGTAATATGGCTATATCATCTATTCGAGTGTTAAATATTTCTAATTATACTCACTATTACTATCTTATGAATACGGTAGGTACCACCAAAGTCTTAAACATAATGATCTCTTTAATTATTAATTTAGTGGCGAGTTTTACTTAGGAACATTATTAACTAAACAATCATCGGGTATATCTACACCTGGTATAATAAATCACGTAATATTTATCTATTATTATGTTGACGTACAAGGATTTCCCAACAACGACATGTTTAGTAAACAATAAGGATCATAACTTACCGAGATTCAAGATTTATTAATTAGGCAGGCAATCAATTAATTTCACTAAACATGATAAACTATAATTTATAAAAGAAAAACACTCACAAACTGGCCATGGGAAGGTAGCTCTCTTTCCAACGATTGCAACGGTTCTAGAATCGTCCAAATCGGAGTCCGGATGCTCCAAATATCGCCCGAACGCTAAAAGTAATAAAAATGGGTTAAATATGTAATTAAAAATAATTCAAATGCAATTAATAAAAGTTAGCAGGGGTTTTTCTGTAATGTTACCTTTATTGGGTTTTGGATGCGGGTTGGGCTCTAAACGGGTTGGATCCAGATCCACAACCCATACCCAATTAACTTAAGTGAATGGGTTGTGGGTTAACGGGTCTAACCCAATAGGTTTATTGGGTTCAGGTGTAAACCCGAACCCAATTCATCACAGCAGCACAGCAGCAGCATTTGCTGCTGCTGCGGCGCTACAGGCCGGCCAGCGGGTGCTGGCCGGCGGCGAGGGAGGCCCGCCGGCGGCGGTTAGCCGCCGGCGGCGGTTTAGGCCGAGAGGGAGAGTGAGAGTGAGAGAGAGAGGGAGGGAGAAGAGAGAAAGAGAAGTATACTATGAAGAAGAAGAAGAAGAAAAAGAAAGGAGAAGAAGAGGAGGGGCGGCGGCTCAGCTGGGGGGCGCGGTGGCGGCCGGCCACCGGCCGCGTGGCCGGAGGCGTGGGTGTGGAGCCCGGTGGGGCGCCGGCCACCGGGGCGCACCAGCACGCCGGCGGCAAGGCCGGCAGCGGTCTGCCGTCTCCAGGGGGGAGAGAAAGTGTGGGAGAGAGAGAGACCGTGAGAGAGAAGAAAAGAGAGAGATAGAGAGAGGAGAGAGAATTGAGAGAGAGAGGGTTTTCAGACAGTTCTAGAGAGAGAGGTTTTTATAGGAGAGAGAGAGGGAGAGGTGGTGGAATGGCGGTGGCGTGGAGAAGAATCCAGAGAAGAAGAGAAAGAAAAAGAAAAGAAAGGGAAAAGATTAGTTTATATATGTTTAATTAATATTATTTTATTCCGTAAAATTTGACTAGCTCCGAACGATGTTCAAAAATTACAAAAAATAGGGAATATTATCCTGAGACGTAATATGAAAACGGTTTGAAGAAATTCAATCCGGTTTATAAATTAAAAATCCTGAAAGGTATTGCCGATATTGGGCGACACCGGTTTGGCCCGGATTTCGATAAATTCAGAAAAATTCCAAATACCCTAGCGTAGGTCATATGATTCTAAGATATATGGTGAAAGCGGATTCTCAAAATATAATTCCGTTTGTGAAATAAAAATCGTAAAGCCGATTATCGGTATCGGTCGACACCGACTACGGAGATTTTCCAAAATAATCAGAAAAATACCAGAAAATTTTGAAAAATCTAAAATATTGAAAAATAATATCAAAAACTGAAAGCGACTCAATCTGACTATCAGGAAGGTCAAATCACGCCGTATCGAGTACTGATACTGTGATACGTACATCAGGGATCAGGAGGTTACAATATGATCTAATCATGGGTCGAAAATTTCAATATTGACATTTTCCTGACGGCAATAGTATGAAGTTCACTTTTAAACTAGGCTTTGGAGTCTTTACTGATTACTCATTAGGACTTGCTTTCATGGTTCCTCGTGGCATCCTAGGCGACGAGACAAATATTTTTTGATGATAGTCTTGATATTGACGCAGAACGGAAGGGAAAGCTATGATTTTGTGTTGAAATTGAGGAATAACAAATCTAGGATTCGTGAAAATCAAGAAATATAAGAATTCGAGCTTGCCACCTGCGTGAATTGCTACCCACTTTATGTATCATACACAAAGATTTCAATGAAAGATAATAAGAGCTTCAATTTCTAAATAACTCATTCATTCGTTGATCTCCAAGCAAAATCCTATAAGGGTATATATAGAAAAGAGACCGCATGCACTATTTGTGCCTCAAATAAAGAAAATAAAAGATCAATAAAAGAAAATAAAAGCCTACTAAAAAAAGCTAATAAATGACTATTTGTGCACCACACGTGCGCACACTAAACTAAAGAAAAGAACTATAAAAAAATCTACTACAAGTAGATTCTAACTCAGGCTCTTCGTCTCCTGCACAGATCCATCTTCCAAGTTCTGGCTAGATCGTTAATGTCCTCATCAAATATCTTCCTTAGAAAATACTGATTTATAAGTATTTAGTAAGGAACTTCATTTTGGTAGCCTAAATCCCTAGAAAGCTTAAAGTGAGGATCACAATTTTGCTTGTGAATGGAGGGCCGTTAACATTTTGGTTGCCAACCTAAGAAGCGTGGACATAAACACACACACGCTACAAAACATAGGAGACACGCGACAAGGCAATTTCTTCAAAGTATGACACGGGGATAAGGCAAATGACACAATAAAAAAGTTGCATACATGGGTACATGTATGCATAGATATTTGTACTATATAAGATGTAATATTAGATGCATTATAAAAATGAAGTATACATGCATTTGATAGCCTTTTTCATTAATTATTATATATGTACATGAAGTATATATTAGTATGATATAATATACAATTATAGTTATAAATATTTGACAACCTTTTCTATTAAGGCAGAGTCTTTATTATATATTTAGAATTTTTCTCATATTTACCCCTTAAATTTATCATATTTTCGTATTTACCTTCCAAATCATCATATTTCCTCAAGTACCCCTCAAATCTTTCAAACACAACTCAAATACCCCTACCGTTAGTTTTAAGGAATCAAAATGGAATATTCCGTTATTTTTTTGAAATTCTTGTAATACCCTTATATTCTAATTAAATTTTATTTAAATCCTAATTAATATCATAATTAAATCCTAATTCTATTTTGTGAAATTCTTGCTTCCGAGCTCGCTGACGTCGACTCCCTCCACCACCTCTCCTCCCTCCGCCACACTCTCCTCCTCTCATGGCGAGCTCCGCCACCATCCACCGTCCACCATCACTGAATCCGCCACCATCCACCATCATCGTCATCATCCTCCCATGGCGCGTTCCTCCGCAGCCATTCGCCATCACCTAATCCACCATCCTACCATCACCATCTCACCTTCACCACCATTATCACATCACCACCATCACCGTCACCAAATTCACATTACCCAATCCCAAATTCACCGTCACATCACCTAATCCCCACCACCAATTCCTTCAGCGACTCCCCAACTCTCTCCGAATTTCTGGCGTAAGATGAGAGCTCAGGCCTCACCTTCATCTCGACCGTGGCTTTCAAGTCAATCTCGATCGATACCGCGGATCTGGGTTGATTATGAATCCAAAGATGTAGATCCAGGTGCCTGTGCTACTGGCATCGATGACGATGGAGAATTTAAGAGGAGTGTGAAAGGAAAAGATAGGATGATGAGGACTATAATGGTGGAGGATGCGGAGAGGAGGATCAGGGTTCTTCTCGGGATCTGGGGCTCAAGGAGAAGAGCATGCATTACCTCCCTCCTTGACACCCACATGTGTCTCAATTTCATGTATTTTGTTTCAATATTGAATAAAATCATATTTTTCTTCTAACCATTTCAGCCCACTCTGCTGCTGGGATTACCCCTCTCAGAGTCCCGACAAGTTCGTCGCTCTACTGATGGGTTTTACCCCCGTTCGGAGACTACTGCGAACCCAACTTCGCTGATGGGTCTCACCCCCCACTCGGAGTCCAATGCTTGCATGCTCTGCTGATAGGTTTCACCCCAGCCGGAGGCGGTAACACAAGCACCAGCCTACGAGCTCTCTCTTAACCTATGGGCAGTCGAAACCCTCTGTTGTGGGTCCTATCCCGCTCGAAATTCCAAAACTATTGTAGAGATTCTCCCTCTCAAATCCTCGTTTGATGATTCGCTGATGGGTCACACCTCCACTTCGAAACACAAACATTAGCCTACATGTCCCCTCATCTGACCCACAGAAGGATGACCCCTGGCAGTTTCTGTCTGCCAATGCCAACTTCGTTGCTGGGATTTCTCCCCACTCGGAGATTCGGATTGTCACTCTGCTGATGGGTCCTAGCCCCACTTGGAGTTGACGCATTCAATTTGTCATGGATCACAACCCCCACTTCAGATCCCTACCAAGTACACAGCTCTGTTGATGGGATTCTCTCCACTCGAAAGCAACC
This sequence comes from Agave tequilana, assembly GCA_038442645.1. Lineage (NCBI taxonomy): Eukaryota > Viridiplantae > Streptophyta > Magnoliopsida > Asparagales > Asparagaceae > Agave > Agave tequilana. The sequence continues at coordinate 72,673 of JAVJIF010016911.1, read as the reverse complement.
ATGAACCCAACTCTACTATTGGGATTTCCCCTCTGGGAGAGATGGATCGTCACTCCGCTGAAGAGTCTTGCCCCCACTCGGAGTCGACGCCACTAATCTGTCGATGGGTCACACTCTCACTTCAGGTCCTACCAAGTTCACAACTTCTTTGATTGGATTTTCTCTACTGAAAGCAACCATGAATCTAACTCTGCTGCTGAGATCTTTCCTTCTTGGAGGTCCGGACGCTACTCCATTGATGGGTCAAACCCCTACTCAGAGTCAACGCATCCAATCTGTCGATGAGTTACACTTCCACTTTAAAATCCTACAAAGTTTATAGCTACCGTTGATGGAGTTACCCCCACTCGGATACAACACCGCAGGCTTGCTAAAACACTCCAAGCTAACCGACCCTACCAAAGAAATAGATTAAACAATCCGGAAAGTTATGATCATCCATGTATTATCCGAACATAAGTCGGTTTTATTCTAATAATATAATCATTGCATATGCCTGCTTGTATTGTTTATCTCAGATTAACATTGATTATGTATATTTAGCCTATAATCAAAGAGGACATATGGTATATACATGAGTGTTTTATGTATTATTCCCTCGACGTGCTAGTTTCGTATGATTAGAAGCCAAGTACACAGAATTTTGTTACCCAATCTATTAGACTTATATTGATTTTCATTACATTTAGTGTGTTATATGTGCTGCATTCTTGTGTTCACATCCTCCTTCCCACCACTGACGGGATTGTCCCCCGTTAGGATCCCAACACTTACACGTCCTGTTGATGGGTTTTCGCTCACTCGGAGATGACAACTCGAGCACCCACCTAGGGCTCCCTTTCGGTTAACTCACGGGCAGTCGAAACCCTCCATTGTGGGCGGTACCTTCACTCGGTGCCCTTACTCTGCTGCAGATATTTTCCCTCTCAGAGTCCAAGTTCACAGCTCCGTTGATGAGGTTTCTCCTACTCGGAAGCAATCATGAATCCAGCTCCACTGCTAGAATTTTCCTCACTCAGAGACCTAAAGTTTACAGGTAGCGCTGATGGGATCTCCCTTAATCGAAAATAACAGTATAAACTCGTCAAATCACTCCATATCCAACTAATCATACCAGAGATAGTGATCAGCAAAAAAACTAATAGTAAAAAACAAACCAGATAAGATCCAAACAACTATTTCAATTCCAAAAGTATATATTTATATTCCAAACATCTTTTCATTCTGAGTATATTCTGTTAGTTTAGATAGATAAAAAGGTAATTAGGTTATTGGGTTATCATCACCCATAACCTGATACCCATTTGTAATATCTATATATTGAGATGAGATCTCTCTAATAAATTAAGTCTTTTAGGGTTTTGTTTCCTAACATAGTATCAGAGCATCCAAAACCCTAGCCGTCATCTCCTAATCTTCCTCTTCTTTCTTTTCTCCTCCAGATCAACCGCCACCCCATCCCAACCCCTGTCTTCGCATCCTCTTCTCTTCCTCTACCTTCTTTTGTCCTCCAGATCAAGTCGTCGTTCTTCCCAAAGCTCTATCACCCCTCCCCATCTGTGTCGCACCCCTCCCAAGCCCCTGTCGCAGCTTTATCTGCCCTATGTTGCCCCTCCCAAGCCTTGTCGCTCTCCCCTGTTGTGTCGTACCCTCTCCACCCCCCTACCTCACACATCCATGTGCTTTTCTGATCTGTTATGCACTGATTATTGGTTGTTTTGATCTGGATCGATTTGTTTTGGTCCTTCTTAGGCGATACCGATTATCTCTAAGCCTTTCGAGGCTATTTCTGAGTCTTTATAGACTTTTTTGGGCCTTTCTAGGCTATATCTGAGTCTTCATAAACTCTGTTGAGCCTTTCTGGCTATCTCTGAGTTTTCATAAACTCTGTTGAGCCTTTTTAGGCCATCTCTCAGTCTTCATAGACTCTGTTGAGCTTTTCTAGGCTGTATTTGAGTCTTTATAAACTCTGCTAAGTCATTCTAGGCTATATCTGGCTTTGTTAAGCCTTCATAAGCCATTTTTGAGTCTTCATAGACTCTGCCATGCGTTTCAGGCTTTTTTTTATTGGAAGCCTACTGCTTTATGTTTATGATCCACTCTGGCTTGTCCATATGCCCAATTTGATCTACTCTGACTTCTAATCTGATATACTCTGCCTTTCAGCAAATAATCTGATTTGCTTTCTGACTACAACTGTTTGCTTCTGTTATTTATCCTTGATTGGCTGCGATGTCGAGTGATATGAGTTCTTCTTCCACTCGGATCTCATCATCGATAGTTGAGACTTCTGTATCCAAGACGATGTTGGGAATTACAGTAAAGTTGAATGGCTCTAACTACTTTTTATAGATTCAGGCGTTCTGCCTATTCATTGGTGCTCAGAACAAGCTGACTCATCTATTACAGTCTCCATTGGCTCCTACAGATCTCACTTATATGACCTGGCTTACTAAAAATTATTCTGTTATGACTGGCTCCTCAACAATTTGGAGAAGAAGATTAGTGGCAGTGTCATATTTTTAACTATTGTCAAGAAGATGTAGGATACCCTGAAGGTATTGTATGACAATGAGAAGAATCCTTCAAGGGTCTTTGAAATCTATGAGTGCCTGTTTGAACTAAAACAGGGAGATAAGTCTGTGACCAAGTTCTATGGAGAACTCAAGAGTCTGGTTGATGAGTTGGAGATGCATCAACCTGTTGTAACCAATGCAGCGACACTGAGGGGGTATCGTCAGGATCTCGCAGTGTCTAAGTTTCTATCTGGCCTAAGCCTACACTCAGATTCCAGACGCGAGGTCAGATACTAGGAGGAGATAGTATTCCCACATTGACTGTCACTTTCTCCAGAGTCATGCGTGTTTCTACTGGAGCTGGTGTATACTTTGCATTGTCTATGGATCAATCTGCCATATACTCTAGACGTGATAGAGGTCATGGTCGTGGTCTCGACTTTGAAGGAGGACATGGCTCATTTGGCACAACAATATTCTTGGTGGATGACTGAATGCTTCTGATAAGGGATCTAGGCATTGTACGCACTGTGGTCAGAATAACCATATCTCTGAGAAGGATGGATGAAGTTTGATCGACCGGAGTGGGCACATCTAGCTGATTATGAGCCTCATGTGTTATGTTTGTAAATCACCTAGAGGGGGGGTGAATAGGTGATGGCTAATCTAATGGTCACTAAATGCGGAATTAAAAACTATTATGACCTAAACAAAACTATTACACTAAACACCACGTATAACACAACAGTGTAGCCGGATTCCCCGTGAAGGGCTCTGGACTAACTCCTTTAGATCCCCTAGATAAGGGTTGAGGTGCCGCGTTGGCTCTCTTGGTTGAATACAAGTGTTAGCAAACAAACCCATGCATATACAATATGAGCACACAATATATCAAGCATATAAATGTAATGACAATAATAGCATGCAAGATATAAACAAGAGACAAAGAGAGAGTGAGCAATCGCAAACACAAGGGATTTGTTTCGAGGTTCGAGCACACTTGCTCTACATCCCCGCCTTCGACACACGAAGGATTTTCACTATAATCGATCCCACCGGATCACTCGGTGCCGCAACACCTACAAGCTCTCGGACTCCTTAGTCCGTACACACGCAAGCCCCACAAGCTCGCCGAGGCCGCACCTCAAACCAAGAGTTCACACACGAACTCTAAACCACCGTGAACACACTTGTTCGCCTCCTCAAAGAACAAAGAAAAATCTCTTGGTGATCTAAACACTTTGATCACCTAAAAATAATCTCACTACAACACTCCTATAGAATGAATAATCAATGGGTTGCTCAAGTATTTGTGAGAAAAACAAGGATGAGAGTGGTGGAGGAAAACTCAAGAAAATCTCTTTTAAACACTCTTTGATAAACTCTCCTTTTGATTGGAAATATTGGCTCTAAAACAAGTGGAGAAAAACCTCTTAAAAGAGTTGAGAAAACTGGTGAAAAATCCACTTGAAAATCTTCTAGAAAACAGCCCCCAAATGGCTCATTTTATAGGCCTCCAAAAACTAGCCGTTGGGGCCTGACAGAACTGTCGGTCGACCGCCCGGTCGACCGGCCAACGGTCATATTTCAGACCGTTGTGCCATCGGTCGACCGAGGTCAGATACAGAGAGCACTGCTCTCTGTCCGATCGACTGCCCGGTCGACCGGGGCCTTTCTAGAGAGCAGAGCTCTCTGGACGGTCGACGGGTCGGGTCGGTCGACCGGCCCTCCTGCCAGAACTGGCGTGCACGTCTGTGCACGTCGGTCGATTCAGGGTGCGGTCGACCGGCTGAAGCCAGTACAGAAATCTTTTAGGGATAAAAACTTGTTGATTTTTTACTCACTAAAATCCCATAAAATCACAGAAAATTTATAAAAATAGTTTTACCAATATACTTTGATAAATAAACATGCTTGCACAAAATCAAGGCATGTTACAAATAATTTGGACTATTTTTGTAAGTTAGAAAAATTGGTTCTAAATAAAAACGGTATTTTTCCAAACTTGATTTTTCTAAAACTTCACCAAATACAAAAACAAGATATTTAAACTCTTTTCAAGCATAGTGTGTTTGGATATGATCCACTACACAAACATGGTGAAATATCTATGTTTTTGACATTAAGCACTAAACATGGTTTTGCTTGAAACATGTAAACATTGAATACCAAAAACAAAACATGTATTTTCTAAAATAGAAAATCTTTTGTAAAAACAAAACTATCAAGAGTGTGCGTGTATATGTACTTGAGCAATCCACCAACTATTCTATCCTTTACATTTTATCAAAAAAATAATCTTATAAAAATAAACCTAGACACAAGTCTTCATCTTCTTGAAGTCTTCACTTGAAGCCTTCTTGACTTGGTCCAAACACCATGCTAGCTGCAAAATTTGACTTTAAATCCTTTGTTGAAACTATGCACCTACTAAGATCTTGATCATAAATCTGTCACTAATTAAACACAAGATCATTAGTACTCTAACTACATGAGTTGATCATCATCAAAACTAGAGTGATGGGCCTCGGGCCAACGATACTCCTCATACTCCTTCATCTGTTATTCTTGGTTCATCTGGTTCTTCAACTGTTATACGATCACATAAGGAATACGATCATCTATGTCAGTTAAAGTTCTCTCAGAACGGTCATTCAACAACTCATGCATCCTTTTTAGATATGCATTCCTATATTGCTTCTCTCAGAAGCTCTGGATTTTAGACTCAGAAGCCTCATCCCACGTGACAGGTATTAAAGAAAAATTTACGTCATTAAACCTGTCAAATTACTATCCTTCTGTTAAAATTGCTAATGGTTTCCATTCACCTGTATTGGAAAATGAGGTTGTTCATGCTACTCTATCATTAACACTCACTGATGTCTTATTTTTTCAAAATTTCTTGTCAGTCTCTTATCTATCAATCAATTTACAAAGCATAGTAACTGGAAAATTATTTTTTTCCTTCTCACTGTGTCTTTTAGGACCTATCAACTGGGAGGAGGATTGGCTCAGAACATGACGAGGAGGATTGTACTATTTGGATGACAGAATGACCCCTACTGGCTTGATTGTAGACCAGTCTGATCCCTTTCTACTCTGACACTCGCGCTTCGATCATCCTTCGGTGCAAAAGCTTAGATCTGTCATCCCTGTTGCGTCTTCTATTTCTTCTTCTGGATGTGAGTTTTGTGAGTTAGATAAGCACCATCGTGCTACTTATCCTAGTCGTAGTAGATTTCCTTTTGAGTTAGTCCATTCTGATGCTTGGAGTCACAATCCTGTCCCTTCACTTAAAGGTTTTAGATATTTTTTATTCTTTATTGATGACTTCTCTCGCATGACTTGGTTTTATCTACTAAAAGAAAGGTCAAAAGTTTCTAATGTCATTGGACTGTTTTTCAATGAAATAAAAAAAATCAGTTTTCACTTCCATTCGTGTGCTTCGGATTGACAATGCCTTAGAGTATGTTAAAAAGATGTGTCTATCTTCTATGCAAAAAATGGGATTATTCATCGGACATACTGCTCTCATACATCCCAACAAAATAGAATTGTTGAACGCAAATATAAGCATATTTTGAATGTCGTTAGGACCATAATATTTCATATGTATGTTCCCAAATATTTATGGTCTGACATTGTGTTAAGTGCTTTTCATCTGATTAATAGGATGTCCTCGTCTGTCCTTGGTGAAAGAATTTCATTATCTTGTCTTTACCCTCATAAAATGTATTCTTCATGACTCCACGATTATTTGATTGTACTTATTTTGTACAAGACTTATCTCCTGGGTTAGACAAATTGTCTTCTAAATCTATCAATATCTCTGTTGGATATTCTCGAACTCAAAACGGATAATGATGTTACAATTCCTCTACCAAAAAGTATTTCATGTCTGCTAACGTCACGTTCTTTGAGTCTATTTCATATTTCTCTCCACCAGTTCTTGGTACTGCATCTGCATCTGTTCCTCCTTCACTATTTGTGCCTTCGCATGCATTTGCTTCTCCTGATTCTTCGCTAGTGACACCTGAAGACACTTCAGAGCCAAATGCATCAACCCCAGTACGGGTGCCAGTTAAAGATTTTCGAATCGTATACACTCATCGCTAAAAGTACCTACCTTTGAATCAATTTCAGTCAACTCCTCTATGGTAAACGGTCCTTCCTATTCAACCATCAACACCTCCCTTTGATCTTGATATTCTCATTATCCTTCCAAAAGTTAAACGGTCTTGCACTGATCATCCTATTTCAAATTTTATTTTGATCACCTTAACCCATAACTACATCAATTTGCACTATTCTTGTCTCTTGAGTCTATACCCAAGCCTTGAGAGGAGGTTTTATTGTTGCCTGCCTGAAAGCAGGCCACGAATGAGGAGATGGATGATTTTGTTTCTCGAGAAACTTGGAAGTTGGTGTCAGCATCTACATATGCTGTCATTGTGGGATGTCGTTGAGTTTATACTTTGAAGTATCATCCAGATGGATCAGTGGATGGCTATAAGGTCAGACTCGTAGCCAAAGGTTATGCTCAGACATATGGCATAGATTATTTTGAAACGTTCTCGCCAGTTGACCGAATAAACTCCATTAGAATCATATTCTCTGTTGTTGTTAACTTATCATGGTTCATGTGCCAGCTGGATGTCAAGAATGTCTCCTTGTATGGTGACCTTCAGGAGGAAGTGTATATGGAGCAGCCTCCAGATTATGTTGCTCAGGGAGAGAATAAGATATGTCATCTCCAAAAGGCTATATAGGTTTCAAATAGAGTTCAAGTGCGTAGTTTGAGAAGTTTACTACCATTTCTGATATTGGTTTTCACCGATGTCACTCAGATCACTTTGTCTTTGTTCGGCGCACAAAGTTTGGTATTGTAATTCTGATGGTGTATGTTGATGATATTCTGCTAACTGACAGTGATCCTGGAGGGCTATTGGAGATAAAAGAGTACTTTAAGCATCATTTGTGATCAAAGATATGGGGATGCCTAAATACTTTTTAGGAATTGAAATTGCGCATCAAAAACATAGTATACTTCTTTCTCAACGAAAGTATGCTCTAAATCTTTTGGGGGAGACAGGACTTTTAAGGTGCAAACCTGCTGGCACTCTAATAGAAGCCAATGTGGACTTGTGGTTTGATAGCAATCACTCACTTGATAATTCAGGAAGGTGTAAGAGATTGATTGAGAAGTTGATTTATCTGACGGTCACTAGACCAGATATAACCTTCGCTGTTGGTGTACTAAGTAGGTTCACATATCTCCTCTATCACCAACATATCCTAAATCAGAGTATCCCGAGATGTGTACATGTCTATACTTATACACCAGGCCTTTCCCTGGACAATTTTTGATATAAGCTAAAATTCTTAGTGCAGCTGATCGATGAGCCTCTCTAGACTGCTGGGTATTGTACCTTTATTGGAGAAAATCTTGTGAATTGGAGGAGAAAGAAAAAAGATGTAGTGTCTCGCTTAAGTACAGAAGCTGAGTAAAGAAGTATGGCTCACAATGCATGTGAGCTAGTTTGGCTAAAGAATCTACTGATGGAGCTTAGTTTTAGACAGTCTGGATCATGCTTATGCATTTTAATAACTAGTTTGCTATTTACATTGCTCAGAATCTTATATTCAATGAGAGAACCAAGCACATTGAGGTTGATTGTCATTTTATCCGAGATGCATGAACCAAAAAGGCGATTGTTTTCTAGTTCACACCTTCGATGCAGCTAACAGACCTTCTTACCAAAACTGTCTCACCCCAGGTGTTTTCTAATTATGTAACAAGATGGGTATGTTAGATATTTATGCTCGAGCTTGAGAGAGAGAGAGAGAGAGTTAGTTAGTTAGTTAGTTAGTTTAGATAAATAATAAGGTAATTGGATTACTGGGTTATCATTACTCATAACTCATTATCTATTTGTAATCTCTATATATTGAGATGAGATCTCTCTAATAAATTAAGTCTTTTAGGGTTTTGTTTTTTTATACATTCCATTAAATATATTTGATTACATCTGACAAGAGTAATACAAATCCTTTTTACATATCTGTGTTTACAATTTTTGAAAAAGAAATACAGATAATGCAGATCTGATTCCTCATCTTCTGCCATCATTAACATGCTCCTGATGCTGAAGCAACAAATGTTTGCTCGTCGGAGAATATTTTCTGAAAGATAGCATCCTCATTGCCCGTGCCGCTATCGAAGATACTGAAATCAGAGAAAAGACGATCATGAGGCTCCTTCATAAAAATGAATTCTCCTCCCATGGAAGACCTCTCCGCCCTATACACCATCCTATTCGCACTGTGAAGAAGAATAAGCCGGACTCCCAGGAATCCCTGTGAAAGCGAGCCAGGTGTATCCAACAAGACTGAGGTTTACAAGACACCAGAAGGTGATGATATCACATCCCCTCTGATGGCGGCGCCATTTCATGATGACCAATGCACCGTAATGGTCCCTTCATGATGACTAATACGGCGTCCCTTCCAGACTCCCCAGGAGAGAGAGCCTAGTCGCCATCTCTTCATCTTCCTCCCTCTCCTTCTCCTTACTCCATTTGATGAAAAGAAGAAAGGATGACATGACAGCGTATCAAAGAAAGAAATTAGGATTTCGAAGGAAGATTTTTTTTTTTTTTTTTGAAGAAAACAGAAGATGCTTTCCTCTCACATATCTCTCTCTATTTATATGCGGATGAGAAGCCCAACCGTGATGTAATACAGGATCACAATCAACTTCAATTCAAAGAAAAGAGAAAAAAAAACTAGGGATTTCAGAAAAGAAGAATTGGGGTTTGAGAAAAGAACCAAATAAATTTAGGTGAAATTAGTGTTTGAGAAAAGGACCAGATAAATTTGGGCTTTGCATCCCTTACGTCACGGGGCCTCACACGTAAAACTTAAGAGCGCGCTCAAGAATTTTTAACTGAAAAGGTTTTCATTTAATCATTATTTACTGAATAAAAGAAGTCTGATGCATATTTATTGGCTTTTACATAAGAGTATTTCTAGGAGATAACCGATGTGATACTCAACACCTACGTAAAAGACACCTACTCAAAAAATAGATTAAGGCAAAGAAACACTGGTGTGATATCCTTATCAAACTATCTCCAACTCAAATTCTCAATCCCTCAATAGTCGGCCCATGATTCTGAGATTTCGGTCAAACAGTAAAGGCAAAAGATCAACTGTCACTGTCAAACCATAACCTCACAATCCCATTTTTAATGACGCCAGGATTCGAAGCAATGCACAACTCAGCCTTTTAAGAGGTCCAGCCATCCGATGTGACAATTGTCCGTCAGTTGTACAACCAACGGTTAATTTCAAAATATCTGCGGTGATCCAAAGAGATTCGTCGCACAAACATCATGATGAGATTTGAAGCATCCACCCCGAGTATCTTCACTTTATGGACTTCTGTTCCGTAGACTCCAAAAGATAGGAAGTGAGGGTATATATAGTGATCAAAATTTGACCATCATCAGGATGATGACATGTGTCCTGCTATCAAGAACTTTCTCAAGAAGTCCACAACTTCCAGAGTCCAACTCCGAGCCTCCGCCACATCCAGCTTTTCCGAAGTCAGCCTCCGCCATGTCCGACCTTCCTGTGATCATCTTCCGTACTAAAGACCCTTTCGTCCCGGAGATGCCTTCCGCCACTCTAAGATCTTTACCTTCCTGAGATTTTTTCCGTTCCGAAAGTCCAGAAGCCCCAAAGGTCAGTCCACAGAGATCTCCGCCTACCGTTACGTAGCTCTATCTTTTTCACGTTCATAACATGTAACGCCCAATTCAGCGCGGGCAGTTATGAACAGTGACAGATTCCCCGGCATGCAATCCATCGACCAACGCCTGCAATCACAGCTGTTACAATAAATTCAGCACATACAGATCGTGCTATTACAACTGCCTGTCGATACCACCTCAACACCATCATTCGTGTCAGATATATATGATCCTTCTTCTCCAAGTAGAAGGGGATCGCTTCCCTAATTCTCAGAGCATACACACATATATTATAGAGATATACTAGCAATTTCCTTCTGTTAGTCCTCTACCACCAACACACCTGCAGTTTCCTTCTGCACGATCTGTTTTCCTCTATCGGTCCTCCCTATCATCTCTCTTATTGATTATCATGTCCAAGGGTCTTAGGCCGGAATCACACCAGTACTTCTAACCTGAAAGATATCTGTTCTTTTGTGTGCTCTGACAGGTAACACCTCTTGGGAAGCGCCTTAAACTTCACTTGTGATGGGTCAATCCACGGTGAGCTAGTCTTTACCCACCACAACGTGCAAAGTAGAAAGAAGTAGGCCCATGTTGCTCGGCCTCAGTTTTATCTGTTCTGATCAACTAAGTAAATGCTATGAATATGAGATTGAGAACAAAAATCCAATAGTATTTTTATTATACATTTTATTTTGTTTAAATTGTGACTGTCATCATTCACGAGTATTTACCTTTATTTGTATTTTACTTTTATAATAATAATAAAAAAATAAAAAATTCATGCTACTAACATCTCTTGAAATGTTTTTTTTTAATTCTATTTTGGGAACTGGTTTTTTACATCCATCCCTCGAGAATTTATATTTAATACAATGAATCATTTCTAAAGTGTCCTTATCATTAACTATTAGATGGTTGGAACTGTTATGCGATGGGAATTGGGCTTTAAGATGTACACTCTTATAGAACTAGCAAATGGGATTAGACAGGCTATATGACCTAGTACTTTACTTGTTTTCTACTCCTTTTATATGAAAGATGAGTCAACATGTTTTATTTAATATGTATACATTCATATGATTTCTTCAAAGTAGCCGTGGAGTCCAAAATCAAGTAAATGATTAGGACTGAACCAAATATGGTAACTTATATGCCAAGTATTCTTAAAGGGTTATCTATTATTTTTGGACTTTTTAGAGAAAGAAAGTTAAGGTAGAATTAGCATATGATAAATTTGAAAAGTCAAGAAAAGAGAGTTATTTGTCGCGTATTCGGGAAGGATTATCTATTATTTTGGACCTTTTAGAGAAAGAAGGTGAGGTAGGTAAGATTAGCATACAATAAATTTGAAAAGTTAAGAAAGGGGAGAGAATGCAAAAGTTTCTCTTAAAAGAGAATGCAAAAGTTTCTCATAATTAGATTACATATAATTATTAGATTAAAGTTTTTATTAATAATTTAATAATTTTTAATATTAGAATCTTTTTTATTACTAGATTAATCTTTTTTTATTACTAAATTAATATAATGTATTCCACATAATTTTAATTCTTACTTTATTTATAGATTAGTAATATTTAATATAAATTTAATAAGTTTTAATTATTAGATAAAAATTTTAATTTTTTAATATTTAATATGTTTAATTTTTAATAATTACTAATTTTTATTATTTAATATTTTATATTTTTAATAAATTAAAATTTATTTTAATTATTTAATATGTTAAATATTTAATTAACTAATTTATATTTATTTTATATTTATATTTAATTTTTAGTTATTTAATATTTAATATTTTTAATTATATTTATTATTCTTACTTTAATTTTATTTTTGATTCTATTTTTAATTATTTAATTTTTTTTAAATCACCAAACAAGTAATTTTGTGGTCAACTTTTTCACTTACAACTGACATATTACGGCAACCAAACACCGTAAAACACAATACACTTTCTCACTTATAATTGCATATTACCAATCAAAGACCATAAAACTTGCATGTCATTTTTAACTGTAAAAGAGTTTGCCACTTTCGACTTGCGACTTACGACAACCAAACAGACTCGACTATGTATGAGCTACATTTGTCGTCTTAATGCACCGGCCTACTGATATTTTACCTTGGAGCTCCTCCTCCCCCTTGAGGAGGTGGTGGGTTGGTGGGAAGAGACACTTGCACTGGCTGAGGCTCATGATTGGCTATATAAAAGAGGAAAATTGCTAACAATAGAAAGAAAGTTTAGTTAATTGACTATATAAAAGGAGAAAGATGTTAATAATGAAAGAAAGTTTGATTAATTGACCATACAAAAGGAAAAATAGTTAACAATGAAAAAGCGAGCGTTCAATATAGCTAGAATTCTAGACTGGCAAAATTGGGAGTTAATGCACAAGACACATTGGCTGTGTGACCAGACATACTGATATAAACTATACATAGGATCTCAATTATACCAATATGTTTTTTTGCTTAGGAAGCCACTGTTTGCCATTGGTGCATGAGGACTTCATAACTCCAGCACGAAAAAAATAGCTCATTTCTATTCATCACTGCTACTCATTCCTACTGTTAACATGATTGGATTGCTATGTGAACAAGGTAAATTTCTCAATTGGCCTAAGACCGTGACCCATCAATATGCAACTACAGGATTAGCAAAATATATGCATTCTCAGTTCATTGCTAACTTTTGTAATGTATCACCCTTCTGATTTGTATGGTGCTTTTTGTACATGAGATTCATGATTAATTTCTGTCTGGCTTCTGAATTTTTGACTGGCTCCTGAAATTCTTTTCCTGAGCGTTAATAGTTCCGGCCTTATATGATGTCTTTGCTCTGATAATTCTTTTGGCATGTCTATTTGATATGCAGGCAATTCGAACAGGATGGGTCCATCCAAATATTAATCTCGAAAACCCAGAGAAGGGCGTGGTATGTTATTTTTTGCTTTCTCACTATATTTTGCTTTCTCATATGATTGTGCACAATTGCATAAAGAATGACAGAGAGGAAAAAGAATGACCAAAGAGAAAGAAATAGAATAGTAATACCTTGAAGAAAACCATAGCACGAAAGCATTCCCCCTTTATTTCTTTCTGGTGACAGACAGTGAAAAGTAGTTGGTTGACTTAATTTGACATATCATACACATACCTTATACATCCTTTCTAGTGAGGGTAAGCATTGCTTGACAATTAATTTGTTCTAACCTGATCACATTATGCGCTCACAATTGTTTTGTTCTAACTCTGATATTATGTGGATTCAGGACACAAATTTTCTGGTGGGCTCAAAGAAGGAAAGGTTGGATGTCAAGGTGGCACTATCTAATTCCTTTGGGTTTGGCGGCCACAACTCGTCCATCCTCTTCGCTCCATACCAATAGCCGCGGTTCAATCTTGATATGGCCCTGCAAAATGGGGGTCCGGGGCTCTCATCGTTTTCTTGCTATTTCTGAATGATGATATGCAGTGGATTTGCATTGATGTGTTTCTGGATGATGATAGCCTCTTCTCGAGCTCAAGGAATGGAAGTGTTGAGAAGAAAAAATTTCACTCTGTCCTGCTTGCATTGTATAGAAACCTCTCGCTTTTCAATTTACTCTCCATGTTTGCAATGAAAATAATTATCGGCGTGATAATTGTGTGATCATATCACACTCCAGGGGAATAGTCTCACATGAGGTATACATTAGGAAAGCCTGCAGTAGATAATAGTTTCTATAAACTCAGAAGTTGATTTTGGTTAGCTTTTTTTTAAGAAAGAATCATTGGGAAAAAAAAAAAACTCTGTAGTTAGATATCAACTTTTGAATGGATGACCCTCTAGAAAGTTCTCAGCGACATATATGAAATGTAATAGTTGTTTCTTCTGTTTTAACTTTAATGTACAGATTCCAATTCTAAAGAGTTTCTATGCAATAGCACTGGAGAATTACTAGAAAAATGATAAATGGACTATTTTTTAAGAAGATCAAGGCCTACATTTTTTTAGAAAGGATTTCCCATTATTTCACCAAAGGATTGAGCCTAGAACTTTATGTATAGTAGAGGTAGATAGATTGTAATGCACGCTCAAAAATATTTAATAAATCTCGAGAAAAAAAACTTTTTAAGTTATTAGAATTGACTCTCACACTATTCCTTCATAAAAACAGAGAAAAAAAGACTAAAGTTTTTGACAATGTTCAATTGTTCTTTAATCTAGCATTATAAAGATGCAACTCAGTTCTGAGCATATAGAAAATCATCACATATGGATTGCATTAACCCAGACAAAGGGAGCCGTTTTATTGAAAAAGTGGCTGTGAATAAAGGTCATGTTATACTTGTGGCAGTCAATCAATGCGTGTGAAATAAAATTTTAGCATTATATATCCAATAGAATAGTTTTCCAATTTTATAGCTATTTATGTACAAAAATTGCACAAGATAGTTCTATAGTTAATTAGAATTAAGTTTACAGAAATTACACATGGAGGAATCAAGTTTTACGTTTGTAATCATTGGGTGACCTAATTAAAATTAGAAAGAAAAATGAAAATTAAAGATGCACAAGGAACTTGTGAAGTTACTGCAAAAAAAAGTTTTTAAAAAGGAATATGTGAAAAAGAATATCTCTATTTATTCAAGGTATGGTCTTCATTTGTAAATCGCTAATTGACTTGTAATGGCTACTTCAGGGGAAACTTTTTTGCTGCAAAAAAAGCCAAAAAGCCAAAATATTACTCTCTCTCTCTCTCTCTCTCTCTCTCTCTCTCTCTCTCTCTCTCTCTCACACACACACACACACACACACACACAAATTTTATGTTTTATACTTTTTAAGAAGCCACACTTATCATGCTTCATTCAAAAGGGTCATTGGTCTTGGATTTGAGTATATTATATGTTTTATCTTGGACCAGGCTGCATGTTTTCCTTTTTCTTTTCTTTTTCTTTTTTTAAGCGGGAAGCTTATTATTGGGGAAGCTAACTATAAACTAATTGTAGTCATCTCTAATGCATGAGTAATACACAAGAAACATATGAGGAAAAAATCATATTTGCTTGCATTGTGACCATTGGCGATTTCATACATATAAAGCTAAAAGTCTTTGTAGTGATTAATACCTATATTGAAAATATTTATAGAGAAAACACACTATTCTTTCTCCTCTTCCTCTCTCTCTCTTCACGAATAAGTTAATGTTTGTCATTAGTTTCTTAATCAAATCTTCATGAGTTGTTGGAGTAAGTTGATTCTTGCGTCAAAACAATGGAAGAACATGGGGAAGAGAACTAGGGCAACCCATCGGTTGTCAAGACAATGGAAGAAGATGGGGAAGAGCATGTCCTTCAGACAGCCCATCCATTGTTGTCCCTTTAACTGAGGATATTGAAATACAAACCTCACATGAACTACACAGCAAAAGCATCAATACTAAAAAAATCTCAAATGGAACATAACTTGTGTGACGGTGTGACGTTTTGCCTCTCAATCTCATAACTTTAAGTAAAGGATATAATCTTAGTTGATACTCAAATATATAGTATATATCGAACTCAAACTTTTACAAGATCCTAGCTAATTATCTGATATATTAAAAATAAATAAATAAATAAACTATGCTCTACAATCAAACTCAAGTTAGGTACTCTTAACTCTTTATTTCTTAAAATTCTGTTTACCGAACTCAATTTCGAGAAAATCAGAACTCTCGAGATTAGAAATTAAAATTAGATTTAAAATGTGTGTCAGAATTTGTGCTTACAATCGGACTTAAATTGTTTTATATCACTATATATTAAAATTATCCAAAAAGGTTATATACCTAATTTGAATTAAGTAAAGTGTAATTAGTGCTTATTATTACTTCTCTAAATAATGGGCTGGTCAGATGGTGTTCTGGATCGGTTTTATTTTAAATCTAATATAATCTCCTTACAAGTGCACTCCATATCAATTGGAGCAGCGTGTCTGAATAAATTTATTATCACAAACACCTCAATTATTGGTGCCCAGTCATATCAGTATCAAATTCTGAATTAATTTTCACCGGAACATAATTTCTTTTCTATAATTTAAGCAACTAAAATAAGACCAAAGTACAAGATATGAACAACAGCAATTACAAATTCAGTGTACTCAAGCCCTAGTTCGTTGCCAGGAAGAATCCTGTCTTCTACCAACTGAAATACAAGACTTCAGAGATGAGCGCACAGATACAATATTCTGTATAATTAACAAATATGGATGTTGACAAAGAATAATATTTTGGTTACATAAAGTTCAGCCGATTTAAAACCTCTTCTCTCACAAATAATCTCCTTTCTCGCACTCTTAGCATCCAGTAGCATGACGCTTGACAAAGCTACAACAAGAACAGACAAAATGTTACAGTAAATTTTCCATAGGTACTTGGCATTAGAGCATACAGAATAAATATCACTACAGAAAGGAACCTCCCAGCCCAAAACATGGCTACAAAACTAATGTTGCCATGCTTACACAGTGGCAACTCCCCGAGTCTCCAGAAAAAAAGAATAAACCGCAGTGTACAACAAATAATGCCCATCTCAACTACTCTTCTTGCTTCCTTTCCTAACTTTCTTTTTTAGGTTCACCCCTCTCGCAGAGAGTGCACCAGAGGCACTCTTCCCTTCGAGTCCCTTTGCAAACTTCATGACACTCACCATGCCCTTGCGAGCAGCTGCCTTGCGCTCTGCTCTGCGGTTCAGCAGCTTCCGGTCCAAAGGCCAGTATGCATAAGGATCGAGCTTGTCCTTCTTCTTCAGGTCACCACTGGCCTTTCTACTGGTATACTCGTTGCCAGTATAAGCCCACCCAGAATCTGATGTCTTCTGACGCTTCTTCTGAGCTTTCGCTGAAGATTTTGCCGAATGGCGACTGTTAGTTTGGCTTCTTGTGTCGGAGTCATGCTCTGAGGGGCTCTTTGGCTTCCTTAGATAACTCCCATCTTCTCTTACAACAAGACGGCCATCAGGGTCTAGCTCTGGCTCATCCGGATATCCTGTTTTTCTTTTGAGGTGGAATGAGGATTGAAGTGCAGATCTTGTTCTTTGCCGATCTAGCAAGTCAAGGGGATCATCTTCCATTTGGTCGAGCAGATCTTCTGACAAGCTCTTAGCTGCCTGACGCTTCCGGGTCAACCTATAAAATCAGATTAACATGATGACAGACACTACATAAAGTTCCTTGTTAACCAACCGACAACTTGCCAATTTAAGATCAATGACGCTTACTACTGCATGTTTGTAGAGATCACTGTCAAAGGTTCAATGAATTATGTATATACATACATAGATATACATATATAATACCTACACTTTCTAAATCTGCGTCAGTTTCTACTTTCTAGTATGATCAGTCAACTAAAGAGGGAAAAAAGTAAGCTTTAATTGCCAAAAAGATGTTAAAAGAATAAATTGAATTAAGGTCCTAAGAGATTGACAAGGTCAGAAAAAACTCAATTTGCACAGTTACCAAATTCACCCACCTCCCTCACATAATCCACTGATGCGGACATCGAGACGCAACTTTGGAGCGTATATCATCGTTGGCGAAAATGTGTGATTTCTATGTGGTTCTAGTTTTGAGTCAGAGTCTGTATTTTAATTTCATGCAGAGTCACTCTATATTTTTTTCCTTTATTTTATTAGTGTTGTTCTTCTTTTTAGTACCACATCGGTTGTGAGAAAAGAGTCGTCATTTTGTAAGCCTATATATAGGCAAAAGTCAAATAAAATTGTAATGGGTATTTGATTAATAAAAATTGGATTATTTTCTCAATTGAAATGTCCTTGAATTTGGAGTGTGAAGTCCACTTCAACCAGTTTTGATGTGAAGCCCTAACCTAGTTATCCTCTTTCCCACTGTCTCAAAACCCTAGTTCCAATTTTAAATTCCCATCACAAAAACCCTAGAAAAATATTGATCTCTCATTTTCTCTCTTCTAATTTCCCTCAAAATCCCCTTTCTTTCACGAAGTCCACACAAAATCCAAACAAATATAAAGTCTATGTTCATCTCTCCCCTCTCTCGTCAACATCCCAATAACACCTCTTTTTCTTTCTCACGTGCGACAACAACTCCGCCGACCTTAACCCCGTCTTCCCTCCTTCCCCCCACGGCAACCCTTTCCTCTGACACTACCCTCGATCAACAACCCCGCCATCACCCCTCAACCTCACCCTCGTGCCCCTCCCGAGCACAGCCTGCAGCGCTACCAGCCAACTCCCTGTCTCCTCTCCTCGCGTCGGCGCCTCCATCGCAGCTACCTGTCTATCACCACCTCCTCCTCTACTCTGACCTGCGCCACTGCCAACTGCCCTCTCTCCTGCGGTGCCGACTCGCCACCACTCAGACATCTTCCTCAGGTCACCAACAACAATTTGACTTCAACTCTCCAAGTGAGTTGTACCCGATTGCAAACCCAACCTGAATCCAACTAAATTGATTTGGGTTTAAGTCATTAAACTCGACTCCAAAATCTGACCCGGTTGCACCCACAAGCTACAACGCGGACCTGATATCTCCAGACCCAACCCGGGTTCAAAGTGCAGACCTGATCCAAACTACTAGCAGTACAGACCCGTTTGCAGACCAGACTTGGCTTTCAAATCATATCTTAGTCGTTCAGAGTCACTCACGCGATTCTCAAAGCTTTGGACTTGTGGAGGCAAGAGCTACTCGTTTACAACATCAAGGACACTGAAGCAATTCTTAGTAGGTGATTTTTTTATTTTACAGTCAGATTATTTATCGGGTTATATCGTATAATTTTATCTCTAGAATATTATCACTGTTTCCTGTTGTCCATTATAATATCGTGAGTTGTGAGAATCTGATAACCCTTATTCTGCTGATCTTCGATATTGAGTAGGACTATTGCGCTTATAACTAAATAGTGGTTTGATTTAGTTGAGACTAGAATGGTCTGAATTATGCGTGTGAATGTTTGTTAAATCTATATGTTCATCACTACTAGTTTTAATTTATTTTCCTACCCAACGATCATAACTTGTTGATGAAGCGTGACTTGAGTAACATTATTGCTAATTTTCAAATACTCGTACATGTTTTATATCAATTTGGTATTAGAGCACAATTATAGTAAGATTTGATCATTTAGACACTTGCTAGAACTTTTACTGATTTTATACTACTGTGTGATAAGCCCTCCTTTGAGCCATTTTCTGAGAGCCCCTCATTTCCACCATCACTCCCAGAGATTCATTCTAATACAACAGAGAAAATTGATAAATTTTTAGACGATGAAATTTTCTCTAATAGAGATGATGGAACCCGATGACATCTGATTCATTGGAAAAGAAAATCACCTGCCGAGAATACATGACTGAATCGCAGTGATTTGCAGCACATTAGCCCAGTTATGTTGGAGTATTATGAGTCTTTTGCACCTAACTCGACGTGTGGAGTTCTCTCCACCGGGGGAGAGTGATGCAGACATCGAGACGCGACCTTGGAGCGTATATCATCATTGACGAAGACGTGTGGCTTCTATGTGGTTTCAGTATTGAGTCAGAGTCTCTATTTTTATTTCATACCGAGTCGGAGTCTATATTTCTCTTTATTTCATTAGTGTTATTTTCTCTTTTTTAGTACCACATCAGTTGTGAGAAAAGAGTCATCATTTTGTAAGCATATATATAGACATGAGACAAAAAAATTGTAATGGATATTTGATTAATAAAAATAAGATTATTTTCTCAATTGAAAATGTCCTTGAATTTGGAGTGTGAAGCCCAATTCAACCGGTTTTGGTGTAAAACCCTGACCTAGTTATCCTCTTCCCACTCTCAAAACCCGAGTTCCAATTCTAAATTCCCGATTACAAAAACCCTAGAAAAAATTAATCTCTCAATTTCTCTTCTAATTTCCCTCAAAATCCCTTTTCTCTCTTTCACGAAGTCCACACAAAATCCAAACAAATATAAAGTCCATGTTCATCTCTTTCCTTTCTCTCCGCTCTCTCGTCAACATCCCAACAATGCCTTTTTTTTCTTTCTCACGTGCGAGAGCAACTCCGCCGACCTCCGCCCCATCTTCTCTCCTTCCCCTTACGGCAACACTTTCCTCTGGCACTACCTTCGATCAACAACCCTGCCATCATCCTTTAGCCTCGCCCTCATGCTCCTCTCAAGCACAACCAGCAGCGCCACAAGCCAACTCCCTATCTCCTCTCCTCGCTCTGGCGCCTCCATCATCGTCGTCACCTGCAATCACTCCCTCTACTCTGACCTACGCCACTGCCTACCGTGCTCTCTCCCTCTCACCTGTAACGCCGACTCGCCACCACTCGACGTCTTCTTCAGGTCACCAACAGCAAATTGACTTCAACTCTCCAAGCGGGTTGTACCCGATTGCAAACCCGACCTGAATCCAACTAAAATTGATTTGGTTTTTAAATCATTAAACTTGACTCCAAAATCTGACCCGGTTGCAGCCACCTAATCCCGCAAGCTACAATGCAGACTCGATATATCCAGACCATGGTTCAAAGACTCGGCCGAGTCGGAGACGAGTCGGCCGAGTCGTATCCGTCTCGGCCCACTCTGAGACGAGTCCGAGTCACGAGTCGGTCGACTCAACTCAAAGGAAACCGACTCAGCCGAGAATTGGGGTTGACTCGGTCGACTCGGCATTATGATGATTTTGTGCCTCATCGCAATTCAATATGAAAATAACTACATTAGCATATATTTATGAATGTAGTTTGTGCAATTTACTATATTGTGCATGTATTTTAATATGCTTCTACTGACGACGCGTGTATTTATGATTTCGCTTTATATTTAGTGTGCTAGGTGATATATTTTGGACATGTAATACATAAATGTGGATATCTACATTTTTAAAGATTTGTCGTGATTTTTTCAGAATTTTTTGAGTTTTCTATGTAGCGTTTTGCGCGTATCGCCCGATACCGATCCGAGTCGCCGAGACCGATCCGTCTCAGTGCCCGCCGAGTCGGCGGCCGAGACCGCGACTGTGAACCATGATCCAGACCCAGCCCTGCTTCAACAGTGCATACCCGATTCAGGCCCGCTTGCAGAACAGACTCATTTGTAGACCGAACTTGGTTTTCGAGTCATATCTTAGCCATTTGGAGTCCGATTAGCGCGATTCTCAAAGCCTTGGACTCGTGAAGGCAAAACTACACATCTACAACATCAAGGATGCTAAGATCGAATGTGATTCTCAGTAGGTGAGCTTTTTTAATTCTACAGTCAGATTATTTATCGGGTTATATCATATAATTTTCTCTAGAATATTATCATTATTTCCTGCTATCCATTATAATATCATGATGAGATTTGATGACACGTATTCTGCTGATCTTCGATATTGCGAGTAGGACTATTGCTCTTATAACTAAATAGTGTGTTTAATTTAATTGAGACTAGAATAGTCTGAATTATGTGTATGATTGTTTGTTTAATCCATCTCTTCAACACTACTAGTTTTAATTTATTTTCCTACCCACATCATAACTTGTTGTTGAAGCGTGATTTGAGTAACATTGTCGTTCATTTTCGAACACTCGTACACATTTTACATCATCCAACCCAAAAACATTAATGATAATAATAATAATAATAATGGAATTCTTATCCAGATCCCGGCACCCAATTTGTGGTGTGATCCCCATTCAGATCGCCAAAACCAGCAACCAAGAGTGAAGTATATATGGCTAATTAAAAATCAGTATGTTGTTTCATCTTCCCATGCATTTTTAGTATTTTTCCCCTTATTAGGCTTATTTGTGGTTTGAGTGACCTAAACTATTGACTTTATTATTTGGAATTTAGACTTGGGTTATTTAATTGAATTAGAATTGTTATCACGCAATTTTGTTTCTATTAAAGCAATTGCTTTTTATTTTTAGGTTCTAGGTTATAGCTTGATAGATATTGACAAAATGCAAGCAGTTTTTACTATCATAATTCTTAATGCTACATGTCTTCAAATGGGTATGTATCTATTTGCTCATGTACATAGAAGTAAAATACAGGCACAATTATCAAAATGACCTGGTGCATTCTCCCAAGTGTACTTGGTCCCAGTTGCCAATCCTACTAAGCCTACCCCTTTTAGACCATGCACCACTCAAGAATCATACCCTGTCCCATCCCACTTCCTGTACCATAAACCAGACCAGAGGTGTAACAAATTTCAAAGCACCGATCTCAGAGCAATGATCATTACATGCAGATCCTAGATCATAACATGTCAGGCTCGATTTTGGCCCAAATTCTATTGAAGTAACTCTGGGTAGGACCTAAAGTCAAGGCAGCATTTCACGGGTAAAACTCCAAGCAGATACTGGCACAACCATACAGACCCAGGTCAAAACACCATTAAATGAAGAACTGAATACGGAAAACAAAATCGATAAGAAAGACAGTATTAAACCTCAGTGAAGCTCTTGAGACAGGAAGCGAAGCTTTGGTCTTCCGACCAACCGCCGTCTTTGCGGCTCCATCTTCCGCATCACTATCATCATCCATATCCTCATCTCCAAAATCAGAAAAAATGCGAGTATGATTCCATCTGCTTTGCCTGAAACTCAGAACAGGTCGGTTTTCAGGAATAACTCTTCCACGAAACAGTAGATCAAGCTAGGAAAAGTAATATACTGATCAGAGAGAAGTATCAAAAACATGATATAGAAGGCTTTGAATAAAACCTGCTCGTCTTTCATAGTATCAAGTATAAAGCAACTAGAACTTGCCTTTTCAATTTAAGCTAAATGTGCTACTAAATTCTGTAATTTGGCTGTTTACATACATACATAGAGGAATTAACCAATAGGCAATAGCCAAGTACGAGGACCAGTATACAATATAAATAGCACACCAAGGAACAAACTTGCTTGTCTTTCATAGTATAACGTAGAAAGCAACTAGAACTTGCCTTTAGTCCAAATGTGCTGCTAAAATTCTGTAATTTGGTTATTTATTTAGCATGGAGGTATTAAAGTCCCTGCCAGTGCACACAACTCTGAAGTTAAGATGAGGGTTGAGGTATTTATATTTTTAACATGCCCGCGCAGATCGAGCGCCTTTTTTACGGGGCCAAAACCCGGACTTTTGCGCTAGAGGAATTTTTTTTTTTAAACTATGCTTTTAAATGCGCCCCCCGTGGGATTTGAACCTGGATTGCTCTAATATCATGTTAAAGTCCCTGTCACTGCACCACAACTCTAAAGTTAAGGTTAGGATTGAGGTATTTATATTTTAACAGGATGAACTAACCAATATGTGTGCGAGGAACAATATTATACATATAAATAGCATACCGAGGAACCCATGCATGAAGTTAATGCTTCAAACTACATCATTCATCAAATTGCATATCCTCCGTTGATTTATCAAACAGCGAGATCATAATATTAGCCAATGCTAAACTAAATTTTCCACTCTCCAAAATGACATGCAGCAGAATAAACTCCACATATGAGCATCAATAGTATTTAAAACTCTTGAAATTAATGGATCTGATGAGAAAGGATGATATGGTTGCTAAAGTTCAAATGCAGTGTGATCAACGATGTTAAACATTAACAAACACGTCTCTGAACCCTGCATATTTTAAAAGGTTCATCACTACAACTAGACATTTATGAATCCGAACCCACAAACAACACCAGAATAAATAAACATAACTCTTTCATGGTACAAGAGAAGAGAAAAAAAAATTTAAACATAAAATATATTGTTCTCACAAAAGCAACAGAGGTTACAGGAGATGAAGGCTACAAATCCAAAGATACAAAATAGAGAGGGCAAAAAAAGGGATAAGATGAATTTTAGTCGCCTGAATCCTGAATGTAATAAAAGAACAGAAATAAAATAAAATAAATTGTTCTCGGCAACAGAATAAAAGCTAACAGGTGACAAAAGCTCCAGATTGAAGGGCAAAGTTAAATAGAGAATCACAAAAAGGCAGGATTAGATGACTTTTATTCACAGCTGACTTCCTGAAGGAGAAAGTAAGCCACTGGTCAACGATATGTTACTTGAATAGGTTGCTTTCATAATAACATAATTTTACTGGGTAAATCCAACTTAAAATCTCCCTTTGGGTGACACTTCTTTTGTTATTAAGTGCAACACACTTAGATGGTGATCATGTTTTTCACCATAACAAGTAATGCAGCAAATGGGAAATGTTATGAATGACTGAATGACCAATCTAAATATGAGAAAGGATGCACAAAAAGTAGAATTATAGGTATATTTCATTGACCATTTCACAATAACTAAAAACAATGATGAGAATAAGAAGCAGAAATAATAGTAAAAATTAATACTAAGAATAAATGACACACACACACACACACACACACACACACACAATTGATCTGAAGAATAACAGGGAACTAAATTAATTGAAACGGTAAAGATCTGGTTGATTCATCAATTCATTATACTGATACCAAGACATCCAAGTGTTAACACTTCTATTCTTTGCGATACGAAAATTATGACTACTTACTGTTAATAAAATATGTATATTTTTGTTTCCAAAATGACAAAGAAAAGCCACAAAACCAGCCAACTTGAAGATTAATAAGGTTGTCTGTTTATTTGATTCAAAAACATAAACATGTTTAGATAGATTATGTACATCCGCTTCCAATTGTAAAAAGAAAAAAGAAAAAGGAAATTTAGCAGAACCAGTAGACCAGAACAAATAAAATCTCTCTCATGGACTACCTGGAAATACTCGTTTTCGTATGAAGTGATTGTGAATCCTCCTCAGATTTGGATTTTCGTTCTTTTTGCTCATTGATCTGTCAGTTAAATAAGATCAAGATTACAAAATAACTAGAATTAGCTTCATAACTGCAAGGTGTAAGAAGTGTTCTACCTTCCTTATGTTGGTAAGGAGTTTCATATGCTCTTCAGGCATCACTGCTCTAACAGCTTCTATACCGCATTTTCTCACAAGCATTTCAAGAAGTAATTTAATCTGACCAAGGGAAGAATTCATAACAATACCATCAAAACATCATGCTTAGTTATAGTCAATTTTACTCAAGCAATGAAGTTATAAACATGTTACGAAATAACTATGCAACGCCGGAGAAATAAAAGCTTAAACATGTCAATGTGCAAGAGAAAGGGCACACACAACATCAATGATAAGTGATAACAGCAAAGGAGGATGCACACTGCATCATCAATAACACTAGTAACAGTGGTACGATCTTGACGATAACTAAAGTCCTTTATTGGTCTCAGTGCAGCCTCAATACCATACATAATTGCTCAATAGGACAGATGAATGTAGGAGAGCTAAGAGGCCACAAATAAGAAGCAAATTAGTTAAATTCATGTGTTGTTAGTTGAGATATGTAGGGGTACCACCGGATGCAAATTATCCGCGGATATCCGCATTCGAATCCGCCAATAATCCGGATACAAATATCATTTTTTCACATACGTCAATATTTGTATCCGTATCCGTATCCATATCCGTATCCGAAAGGTAGGTGCCAATACAGATATAGTAAAAGCAATATCTTATTCGTATCCGATCCGATATATAATGATATCCGTATGGAGTAGACTATTCTTCAATTGAATAAGACATTAGATTTTGATATTTTGAGTTGGTGAAAAAGTAAAAGTGGAAAGTATTCGATTCTTGCAAGAGTGGCACGAGATATTTTGAATATTTGACATCAACCGTAACATCCGAATCGGCATTAGCACCGGAGGTCGTGTAATCTATTGTTATAGAAGTCGAATGACAATGGATACAGTGGAAGTATTGATATGTACACAATAATATCATAGTATGTATCACATTTAATATTATTGTAGATGAGATAAAAAGTAATATAAGTATGTCTGTTTAGTTTATCCTTTAACATATCCATTTTTTACATATCTGATTAGTATATGCATCCTATCCGCTAATATCCGATTCATATCCGATTTTAGCAGAAACGGATATCATTTTTTCACATCCGCTAATATCCGTATCCGTATTCGAAGGTTGGGTACGGATACGGATATGGTAAACACAATATCCGATCCGTATCCGAGATGGCACCCCTGGATATGTATCTGGTGCCGATACCTTAAGCTTCGAAGAAAAAAAAACCCTCGAGCATTTCAACAAGTCGGTATGTCGTGTTAACAAAGTTCCAACCAGTGTTCTAAAAAAAGGTTTAGCGGTCGATTAATCGTCCGCTTAAATGTTTTCGACTTGAAACCGAGCAGAACTTGAAGAAAGCGGTCCGATTACTCAGTCAGGTGATTAATTCGCTTAAGCGATGATTAAGCGTCTAATCGGTGATTAATTAGCGTCCGTTTAAACGTTATTCAATCATTTTCTAAATAAATTCGAATTTCGAATCCATTAAGCTAATTGAACTCAAACCCGATCCAATAATTGAGGATATAAATTGTCACGTATTGGAGAATTAGGGCTCGTGAGCCTAATATCTGGATCCTCGATCCTCCTGCGGCGACGACGAAGCTCCCGAATCTCACGAAGAAGCTCTCGATGCTCACTGCAACGAGACGACAAAGGTCCTGAAGTCCTAATTTTATCTGAAGCTCTTGAAACTCACGGCGGCGACGATCCTCCTGGGAAATTAGAGCTCCCGAAGCTCGACGACGAAGAAGTTCACAAAGCGTTAATTCTCCTATGGCGAACTCTCCTTTCGACGACGACCTCCCCTTGCGGTTGATCCTCCCACTGTGACCTCCCTCTTTGTCGACAAAGATCTCTCCTTGTGGTTAGCTCTCTGGTCAGCAGCAAAGCGTCAACGATGATCTTCTCATGCGTCAATGACGATCTTCCCTTGGTTAGCTCTCTCTCCCCTCGCATGTACGTATTTTGCCCAAGTTCTTACCAATGGTCTTTGTTTCTTTTAATAGGCTGATGAGTCCTTCAAGCGTGGGCAGGATGAGTTGCATCTAGCAGTGAACCAAAGTTGTTGGAAGTATGTTGCTTTTTGAAAGAAATACATATATTTTTTATTTAAAAAGCATTTTTTAACTATAGTTATTGGAGGAGGAAGTACATTGATGTACTTCGAACTGATTGTCATTGTTACTTTTAAATTCTTCTTTGTTCTAGCAATTTAATTTTTCAAGTTATGTTTACTATATCTTTTATGCTTTTTTTAGAGTTTATAGAACTCATATTTCCATGTTTTAAGTATTATCATATTATTATATATAAAATAATAATAAAAACGTGTAATCCGTTTAATCACCGTTTAAACCGTTTAAGCATTATGCGCTCCCGGACCGCGCGCCCACTGAAACCACTTTTTAGAACATTGGTTCCAACAATCAAAAGATTATTTTCTTTAGAACTATCACCTGAGATAGTAAGCAACAGTTCAGGAGTCCCTTGTTATATATATGAAAACTATGACATGATCACATATATCATGATGCAGACATCTGACCGCCGGTCCAGCAGAATGAAATCAAATTCATTCCGTATTTTACAAACCTATAGGAAAATCGAGTCAAGTTTAGAAAATACAGTACCTTCGCTTTAAAATGGTTTTTGGTGTCATCTTGCCACTTCAACAACCCTTCGACAATCATCCTCAAATGCATTTGTAGTCCCTCGGCCTTTGACTTGGCCACTAATACCTTAATCAATCCTAAATTAGCCTGCCGCAAGTATGACAAAGAACAAATACAGCCGAAGAAATAAAAGCATCGGTTAACTGTCAATTTCTCTATGAATAAAATTTATTGGTCAATTGCCCAAGGAGAAAAAGATACTTTGATTATTTCCCGATTTTTCCTTTGCAGGAGAAGAAATGAAGATGGAAGCAAGCTGTAAGCTGCACTAATGAGATCTGAGAACTCATATGCCAAGCGAGCTAATCATTTGACCGCTGCACTGATCATGTGTGGCTTTTCACCAGCCAAGCCTCCAGCAATCTAGGTTAAGATAGAAAGTAGAAACATCAAAAAACAGATATCAACAGTTTAATTACATTGCAGTAATATAAGGTGGTACACCAAACTCCGTGCTTCAAATGTACATTCATATATCATCCAAACATCATTGCTAGTTATAGCAAATATAAAAGTCATAAACTATCTAACTGATATTACCATGTGAAAAAAGTTAAGTAGGTTTTCTTTTTTCCCTCCATGTTCTTCATCTCCACATGCATGGCCAATCTCAACAAGCAAATCATAAGCCCTGTTTCTTGTTTTCCTATTAGCCTGCAAGCAAATCCCATATTAGTAATATTGAGGATGGTTAAACTATTTGCATACACTTGAGAACCATACAAGAAATACAATTATGACATATAAGAACATGCTCTAACATGAGATATAACAACTAAACAACATCATCTACAGCTATCCCCCACTCGGTGGATAGGCATGAAATTAGAACAAAGGCAGCCAAGACACTGGCTACCTGCAACAGAAGCAAACAACTGGAGCTCATTGCTGCAAAGAAAATGCACCAAGTGTGAGAACAAAAGCATTTCAACTAGCTCCAAGAAAATTAAAAAAAAACTCCCAATACTTTCTATAATCCACCATCTTCCGAAATTGTTACCATAAGTCAAGATATGTGCAAGCGTATTTTCATCTGACAAATTTGAAGCAGAGACCGTACTGGGAAACAGCCACAAAGTAACCAACAGTACTCTACAGCAGCCAACTGCAAAGAAAGAAATATACCCTCCACCACCAAGCAGGTAACTGATAATAACCATAACAGATAGATAGCTGTGAGTCATGCAGAATCATAGTGCAAAAATTGAGCCTAAAACATGTCATGAGCTTAGTGTAGTGGTAAAAATTTGACCCTCATCAGGATCAGGATGATGACACGCGTCCCATCTACCAAGAACTTTCCCTGAGAAGTCCACAACTCCCAGAGTCCAACCTGGAGCTTCCGCCCATCCAACTTTCCGAAGTCATCCTCCGCCATATCCGACCTTCCCGAAGTCATCCTCCACCCCGAAGACCCTTCCATCCCAGAACCGCCTTCCGCCATTCCGAGGTCCCTTCCACTACGAGGTCTTCCCTAACCTGAAGGCCCCAACTCCAAACCCGAAGTTCCAACAACAAATCGTCCAAGATCTCCGCCGATACTCAAGCAACACATTGCTTACCGGCATTCATAACACGTAACGCCTCTATTACCGCAGGCAATTATGGACAGTGGCAGATTCCCCAGTATACAATCCCACCAGTCAGAGCCAATAATCACAGCCATTACAACAAATCCGGCATGTGAAGATCGTGCAGTTACGGCAGCCCGCCAATTCCCCCTTCACACGCATCCTTGTTAGGTGTATATAATCCTTCTTCTCCTAAGAGAAGGGGATCGCTTCTTTACCACTGAGAACACACATACACCATTAGACTGAAAGTTTCCCGGTTTCAGTCCATCACCACACTAGCAGCTCCCTGTGCTAGTCCACCCTTCCACCACACCGGCAGTTTCCCTCTGTCGGTCCTTTCTATCATTCCACCTACTGATTCTCAAACCCGAGGGTCTTAGGCTGGTACCACACCGGTGTTGCTAACCTAAAACGTATTCTTTTCGTGTGTGTTCTGGCAGCTATTACCCGGGGAGCACCTCAAATCGCTTGTGGTGAGTTCGATCCACGGTAAACCAGTTTGTATCCACCACAAACTGGTGCTTTCATTGAGATATGAACTCAAGTATCCTTCCCATCCAACCCAAAGTCCTCCACAAAAAGTCTCTTAGCTAGTGTCGATGGCCCCCAAGAAAGCAAATTGTCGCCCACAACGGCATACCATCAAAGGGCAAGGCCAACAACACCACCGGAGGCACGATCTCCCCGCCTACTGACGACCAATAGCGTGTTACCAATGACATTGGCTCCTCCTCCCTTAGGGGCAGCCGCTAGCGTCCAGCCGACGTCATTATTCGAAGGCTAGATCCTTCGAATGCTTGTCGGCTTGAAGGAGCAGATGAAGGAGCAACAAATCTGATCAGATCACGACCTAGAGAGTTGTTATGCCGCCCGCGAACGTGAGGCATTGAAGCGTGATAACGATCAGCTCCTGACGCAGATCGCCATTCTCCAGATAACCTAGGAGCAGACACAGCCAAAGCGAGCCTGGAGTCAGAGGGGCCCGAATCGATGGGCCCATCACAAATTCTAGGCGGCCCAGATCAATGTCTCCTCCATGAAGACTACTCCAACAATGAGGCTGATTCGTCTCGCTCCCAAATAAAAGGTTATCACCGCCAGACTCGGAGGAGAGTCGAAGAATCCTTCGACATCGAAACCCGCAACGAGTTGATCTAAAAACAAATCAAGGAGGCTAAACTGCAACTCTATTGTGGATCGAAAAAAACCACTGCCAGAGTCTTTGACTCCCCTCTCCGAGAAAATCCTAGAGTGCGAGTTCCAGAGGAAGTTCTCACTTCAACCTCTGATTACTACTGCGGAGTGAGCGACTCGGTTCAACACATCAAGCACTTTCGGGACAAGATAGTGATCAACTCCCGTAACGATCCGCTTATGTGCTTAATCTTTTCATCCAGCTTGAAAGGTGTGGCCTCGGATTGGTTCTACTCTCTGCCGCCCCATTCTCCCCACAACTTCGAGCAGGTAACCGAATCATTTCTCAACCAATACGCCTCCCATCGAGAAGCCAAGAAGAACAATCATCACCTCCTCTCCGTCAAGATGAGGCAGGGTGACAGCCTCAAGTCCTACATTAACTGCTTCCAAAACCAGCTGGCCAAAGTTCCCAACTATGGTGAGGATGTCTCTGCACTCGCATTCATCAACAGGTTGCAGATTTCTCACCTTCCTGTACAAGCACTTGCTAAAGCTCTACATCCAGTTGGAGGAAGCGATAAAGAGCTCTGTCTACCACTCTCTCAAGCGCAACAACAACGGGGAGAAGATAAACTCGCAGCGTGAAACCCGAACCATGCCAGCAACCAGAATCGGGGGCAACTCGCCTTCAAAGAGTAGGCATTCCCAATTCTCACCGAATCCGCTCCAACCCTTTAAAATGGGACAACACTTCAGGCCGCTGAGGCTCCCCATCAACAAATTCTTCAATACCATCAAAAGACCAACCGTGGGTAAAATGCCCGAAGCCAATCCAACACGACCATGCACTTCCCGGAGCAGAAGAGTATTGTTCTTTCCACGAAAGTATGAGACACAGGACCGTCCCTTGCAGAAGCCTCCAGTGATACCTGAAAGAACTTATCTGACAAGGCTTCTTCAAAAAATATGTCCTTACACTCAGAGCAACCGCCAGTGCAGGACAGCCAAGTGTCCCGCCTCCTACCCAATCGCAGTATGCAATCGCTCGGTACAAAGCGATAGAGTAACCTGATTTCACCAACAAGGACATGAAAGTACCTCAATCACACATCCCATGTATTTCCTTTTAAGCCCATGCATTTTATTTTATATCATTAAATAAAAATAGGTTTTTCTCATAATCAATTTCGTGTCACCCCGCTAATGGGAGTGTCCCTCATCAGTCCCTGACGCTTGTACGTTCCGTTGTGAGAGTGTCCCCCACCCAGAGACGTTAATGCAAGCACCAGCCTACGGGCTTCCTCTCAATTAGCCTACGAGTAGTTGAAATCCTTCACTGTGGGAGTCCTCCCCCCTCGCTCGGAGTCCTTACCCCGCTGATGAGTATACCACGTCAGTCTCTGACGTTTGTACGTTCCGTTGTGAGTGTCTCCGCTCGGAGACGTTAACGCAAGCATCAGCCTACGGGCTCCCTCTCGATTAGCTTACAAGCAGTTGAAAGTCTCTGTTGAGATAGTACCCCCCCCCCGCGGCTCGGAGCAGGGCTCAAAGTCTCAGGCACATTTGACTCGGCCGAGTCATCTCTGGAACGGCTCACCGTTGTTTGCCCGCCATCGTCGACGTTCACCCTCGCCGCATATGATCCCTCCCTCCTCTCCCTCCCCCTCCCTCCTTCTCCCTCCTATCTATCTCTGTCTCTCTCCCCTCTCTTATATTTACCCCTCAATTCTTTTTCATATTTACCCTCAAATCTTTCATATTTACCCTTAAAACTTTCTTATTTAGGTTTTACTTATATTTACCCCTCAAATCCTTCATATTTCTAAATTTACCCCCCAAATTATCATATTTTCCCAATTACCCCTCAAATCTCGACATGTTTTGGCAATGTGAAACATAAATATTGATGTCTATATTTTTTTTTAAGAATTGTAGAGATTTTTTCAGAATTTTTTGAGCTTACTATATAGCATTTTGCGTGTATTGTCCGAGACCGATCCGAAACGCCACGACCAATACATCTCAGTGCCTGCCGAGTCGGCAGCCGAGACTGCGGCTTTGAACTATGGCTCGAAGTTCCTGCCCTGCTGATGGGAGTATCCCCCATCAGTCCCTGCTTCTACGTTCCGTTGTGGAGTCCCCACTCGGAGACGTTAACGCAAGCAACAGTGTACATGCTCCCTCTCGATTAGCCTACGAGCAGTCGAAACCCTTCGCTGTGGGAGTGTCCCCCGCTCGAAGTCCCTGCCACGCTGATGGGAGTGTCCCCCATCAGTCCATGACGCTTGTATATCCCGTTGTGGGAGTGCACCCCACTGGGAGACGGCAACACAAGCATACAGGCCCTCTCTCGATTAGCTTATGGGCAGTCAAAACCCTCCGACGTGGGAGTGTCCCCCACTCAGAGTCCCTACTCTGCTACAGAAATTTTTCCCTCTCAGAGCCCCCAAATTTGCATGTACCGTGATGGGATTACCCCTTCTCGGAGACAACGCAGACTCACCAAAACACTCCACAACCAGCCGACCTTACCGAAGAAAGAAGTTGAGAGCTCCGGAGAGGTACGACCATACCAGATCCAAACCGGGTAAGATCGTAACATAAACCACCTTAATTTCAAAACATAATGTTCATTATGATTATTGCACTATATCTAACAAAAGTAATGCAAGATATAATGTTACATCCTCGTGTTTACAACCCTTCCCCCCGCTGATGAGAGTGTCCCCCCATCAGATCCCTAACGCTTGTACGTCCCGATGTGGGATTGTACCCCACTCAAAGGCGGCAATGCAAGCACCAGCCCACAGGAAATCAAAACCCTACGAGAGTGTCCCACACTCGGAGTCCCCTTCTCTGCCGCGCAGGAATTTCCCCTCTTAGAGTCCTACCAAGCCTGCAGGTACCGTGATGGGATCACCCCCGCTCGAAAACAACAATGCAAGCTTCCCAAACTACTCTCTATCAAACCAACCATACCAGAAGTAGAGATCAGCACTCCAAAAAAACATGGTCATACCAATTTCAAAAGCCAATGATAAAAACAAGCCAAGCAAGATCTAAACATTAACTATTTCTATCCCAAAATTTCACTCTCATTCCAAATGCCATTTCATCATATTTATTTGATTACATCTAACAAAAGTAATACAATAGATTCCATTATATCTGTATTTAATCTTTAAAAAATTACAGCAGATCCAGTTCCAGAAGCTCCCATCCTGCCACCATTAACAGGCTTCTGATGCTAAAGCAACAAAGGTTTGTTCGTAAGAGAATGCCTCCCGGAAGATCATCCTATTGCTTGTGCCACTATCCAGAGATCCCGACTTCGATGTAAAGAAGACCAAGAAGCCAGAGTCGGAGAGGATGTCTCAACTTGGGACACCTTTTCCTTTCCACACCCACGACTCCAAGCCAGCTATACCGACGCCACAGTCCCCCTCGCGTTGCGAGAAGGACCAGGACTCTCAGGAAGCCCTCTGAGAGAGCGGCAGTGATGTACAATGAGACGGGCTCCGACAAGACATGCAAGACAGTGATGAAATCACGTCTGCACCCCAGTACCGCCCAGGAGAAGTACCATTACCAAAAGGAAAGACTCCATATCACCAACAGAGAGACTCTAGGCCGCTAAAGGGAAAAGCCAGAATTCCTCGGCGTGGATTAACTGAAGCCCCATCCATTCTTCCTGTGCTTCCCCCATGACGACGGTAACCTGTCACGATGGCTAATGTGTCGTAACAGTTCCTTCACGATGACTAATGTGACATACCTTCCAGGCTCCCCAGAAGAGAGCCTGATCACCATTTCCTCATCTTCCTCCCTCTCCTCCTTCCATTTGATAAAAAGAAGAAAGGACGACATGGCGGCGCAACAAGGAAAAAAATTAAAATTTCGAAGTAAGAGTTTTTGAGAGGACAGAAGATGATTTTCTCCCACAGATCTCCCTCTATATAGAGAGAGATGAGAAGCCCAATCGCCTCCAATTCAAATTTTCAATCCCAATCATAATAATGGCGCTAAGATTCGAAGAGACGCAGGATACAACTTTCTAGCAGCCCGATGTGACAACTGTCAGCTAGCTGTGCAACAATTAATTCCGAAAGATCTGTAATGATCCAAAGAGATTCGCCGCACAAACATCATGATGAGTTTTAAAGCATCCACCTCGAATATCTTCGCTTCCCGACCTCTCTTCCGTAGACTCCGACAAGTAGAGAAGTGGAGGGCATCTGTAGTGGTCAAAATTTGACCCTCATCAGGATGATGACATGTGTCCGAGTGTCCCAGCTACCAAGAACTTTCTCAGAGAAATCCACAACTCCCTGAGTCCAACATGGAGCCTCAGCGACATCTAACTTTCCCCAAGTCAACGTCCGCCACATCCAACTTTCTCGAAGTCAATCCTCCGCCACATCCTCCTTCCCAAAGTCATCCTCCACCCTGAAGACCCTTCCATCCAGGAGCCGCCTTCTACCTTCCAAAGTTCCTTCCACTCTGAGATCTTCCCCGACCTGAAGGCCCCAACTCCAAACCTGAAGCTCCAACAACAGATCGTCCAAAATCTCCGTCGATACTCAAGCAACACCTTCCTCATGTTCATAACGCATAACGCCCCTATCAGCGCAAGGCAGTTATGGACAGTGGCATATTCCCCGCCATGCAATCCCAGCAGCCAGCGCCAGTAATCACAGTCGTTACAACAATTTGGCACATGAAGATCGTGCAGTTATAGCAGCCCGCCAATTCAGCGTCCACGTCGGTATCCTTTTCAGGTATATATATGATTCTTCTTCTCCTAGGAGAAGGGAATCGCTTCCTTACCCTTGAGAACACACGCACACACCATTACACTGGATGTTTCTCCATTCCAGTCCATCACCTTACTAGTAGCTCCATATGCTAGTCCGCTCTTCCACCACACTAGCAGTTTCCCTCTGCCGGTCCTTCCTACTATTCTACTTACTGATTCTCACGCCCGAAAGTCCTAGGCCGGCACCACACCAGTGCTCATAACTTGAAAGGAGTTCTTTCTCGTGTGTGTCCTGGCACGTATTATCTGGGCAGCACCTCAAATCGCTTGTGGTGAGTTCGATCCATTGTAAGCTAATTTTTATCCACCACACTTGGGAATACCAGCAATCTCTGAGTAGGAGAGGTCGAGAACAAGGGAGGTGATAACAGCATGGCCAACTTATTTAAGTATTGGTCACTTCTCGTCTTAATCATGCTGAACCAGTCAGAAACAGGATGGCAATACGACTACCGTAATTTTCTGGAGAAAAATTTTGAAAAGAAAAAACAGTGTAATGCCCTTTCTGGATTGCAATTTGCTAAATGGTGAATATTGCTAAATAGTGAATATTCATCTATTAATCATCCCCGCAAGCCTCAGCCTCTTACCTGCCAAGTCCAGTCCATCTCAACTTGAAGAGAAATAGACAGCAAGCGGAAGAAAGGTGGGCAAATAAAGGGGAAGAAAAGGGGCAGTGACACTAGAGATGATCAAGGAGGGAAAAAGGGATCTTTTTCTCTGGTAGTGATTTTTGGGGCCGGGAGCCCGGGGGAACAGGATCACCATCAATGAGGCAATTATTAGCTAAGTGAAGACTTTGCCATAAAACCTCTAAGTCCAAGTTAAAGACAGGCCGGTAGACATATCTTCTTTTAGTTATGCAGTTTTTGGGGTGTACTCAAAAAAGTAAGATACAAATCCATATAAAATAGCACACATTTTCTAGGGCACAAAATAAGCCAAAGAGCCAAGGGGAGGAGCAGTCCAAAAATACTCTCTGAACCTCATATCTATTCTTTCTTTTTTTCAAAATTCAAAATCTATGATTTTACTCGATGGCAGGCATTCTACTGCTCAGCAACTTTCTGAAAATCTGACCGGTTAACTACGCAAAGAAATCCCTAATTTTTGGATTAAAAAATAAGTATACTTGATCAGAAAGAGACGACATATCATCCGTAACCTGATCTGCATACCTCAAAAGTCAGAAGATTTTCCAAATATTTGGAGTAATCTTTTTAATATTAGAATCCTGATCCTTATTTATCACTGAGAAAAGTCCAAAAAGACTAAACAAGGGCTTCTAGACCCCTCTTCTCAACATCCATAGTCTTAGAGAAACTGAAAAAGATTCTAAGGTCCAAGGCTTACTGGATGTAACAAGGAGAGTGATCTTGGAGTTAGAGGCAACATCACAAAAGCAAGAACATGCCAATACGAGCAAGACACAAAACGATAAACTGACAACCAACAAATTCTAAAAAGTATATACAAAATAGAAGTATCATATCCAACACGTGTGTTTGGTATGACACGACACAGCACCACCTTTGAAGTGTCTTGCTACCTAGGTTAGAGATAAAAAAATCGCATCATTATGCCAAAGTAGAGAAGCTTTTGTTCACTATTTGTTCTTTATACTTTTTGCTCCATGAGGACTCAGATCATTTTTTCAATTTACCTTCTGTCTAGCATAATCCCCTATTAAGGCTCTCAGCATAGGGGAAAATAGATCAAGATCTCAGATCTATATCCTCCTGCATCTTAAGCGGACAGTTGGTTTACTTTTTGCTATTGTTGATGATTATCCATATCCTCCCGCATCTTAAGCGGACAGTTGGTTTACTTTTTGCTATTGTTGATGATCTGTTAGAAATTAAAGTTTGATGTTCCATTTTTTTTCTTTTGGACTTTTTTTGTTCACTATGAAGATTTAAGCAAGGGTGTAAACCTCTGGCAGCCTCCAGCAGTGAGAAGGTTTCTAACTATTTCTGCACCTCTCAGGCACTGCAGAAGACACAAGCCATGACCACATGCTGAGGAAATGGATAAAGGTAATGGACTAAATTTTTAACCAAATTACCATTCCAACACAGCTTTCTAAGTTTCAAACCTCACAAGGCAACCTATCCAAATGAAAAGCAACACACCCCACCATCCAAAAAACTCTCTCAAAAAACACTCTCCAGAGAGAGTGTGAGAGACAACTTAGCTGAAAACAGTATCTTACTGCATTCAGATTAACAAAAATAGAGGGGGGCGTCATTTGTTGCCACTCTAATGACTAAGCTTGTAATTACTTGTGGTTCTCTTCTAAGCTCCTTCCTTCTCCAGCATAGCGAGGGATACCCTCAATCCTTTTCTTTCATATGCATTAGAAGGCAGTGTGGATCACTCAATTTCCTTTTGTTAAGTGACTTTTCTTAGCTTCTCTCTCAACTATTTTCATACTGACGGTCTGCCCACCTATTTATGATAAGAACATTATCATTGTTTGATAACCCAAGAATGTCAATTTTCCTCTTTTCTCTGCGCAGGCTCTTTAAGCAAAGTTTGAGAACTCAATTTCAGTTGACTCTTCAGCAAAAAAAAGTTTTTGACGAGTTAAAATCACTTTCATTAGTTTTGGTTCAACTTTAGCTTTCCTTTTACATGTTTATATGAATATAGTTGTGTTTCTCTGTTAATATATTTGTAACTGTAGTGAGATGTTTATATAAAATTTACAGTGATGACGGGTTAAACAAAAAGATAACTTCAGTTATAGGTGATAAAGTAACATCAGAGATTGAGAAAGAAAGAGATGAGATCTAGGCCTCATACTCTAGTCTATATATAATAACCAATGTGGATACATCATGAGTTAGTCTCACAGACAATGTGAGACTAAACTAATACAGAGTCTCTCCCAACACTCCCCCTCAAGCTAAAGCATATATATCATACATGCTCAACTTGTTACAAATAAAATATACTCGTGTTTTACCAAGTTGTTTGGTAAGAAGATCTAACTAATTGGTGTCCTGATGATACATGCTTCGCCAAAACGATATTTTCCTTCGAGCTTCTTACGAACTATATGACAATCAACCTCAATATGTTTGATTATCTCATGCAACATGGTATTTTCAGCAATGTGTATAGCTGTCTTGTTGTCACCATATAGTCTCATGGAACACTCAGAGAGAGAACCAATATGTTCAATAAATCTCTGATCCAGACTAGCTTTAATGTCACATTTACCATCGTTCTGTACTCCGACTGCATTGTGCGGGGCCGCTGTCGGGCATAGGCATGTGTGGTCGTGGCATGCTGTCAGCTTGGGCATGCCTGGGCGCAGCCTGTTCGTGGCTTGGGCGGCGAGATGGAGGCGGATGATGGAGAGGGGATGTAGGCAGCGGGTTGTTGGTAGGATTAGGGTTAGGGTTTTGGGATTAGGGTTAGCTCTAATATTATATTAAAGTCCTTGCCACTACACAAAACTCTGAATTTTAGGTTAGAGTTGAGGTACTTATATTTTAGCACGCCCTTGTAGGTCGAGCGCCCTTTTATGAGCCGGAACTTGGGCTTTTGCGCTAGCGATATTTTTATTTTAAATCCGCTTTTAAATGCACGCCCGATGAGATTTGAACCTGGGTTGCTCTGATATCATGATCCAGTAGCATCAGAATTGAAAGAGAAAGAGACGGTATCTAGGTTTCATCTAGTCTATATATAATAACTAATGTGGATACATTATGTGTTAGTCTCACAAGCAATGTGGGACTAAACTAACACAAAGTCTCTTTCAACAATAAGAAAGCAAAAAATTGGTTAAATGTAAAAGATAATTTAAGTTAATAAGGCCACAATACAAAGTTCCAAACACACTTGTAACAGCTGCACACCTGAATAATTCACAGGCTTTATAATGTTAAAAAGGATAACCTTTTTTATTTATTTATCTTTTTTTTGGGCGTTTTTGTGGTGAGGGGGTTGTAAATTGTATGACACTTGGGTGTTAGTATGTTTAATTATATAACAATTTTGAATACTAAAAACTCAAAAGCATCTAATGTAACTTGATTCTAGTAAGTGTTTAAGTTGAAAATATTCAGTTTTTAGTTATAAGTTATAAGTGAAAGAAAGCTAAGTGGGTTGTGGATTTGAATACACACACTCATTTAAGTTAATGATAAATGTTTTTGGGACTTAATGGGTTTGAGTTTAAAAGACCAATACATGTTTAACTTATAAGAGAACCAACGACCTTTCTCCACTCCCGATCAAAACCCTAGCGTCGCCCTCTTCCAAAGATGAAAGGACTTCTGCCAGCATTTGATTGAGAGCCAACAAGCGGAAAAGAAGGTTTCTTTCACTACTCTACCAAACAAAGCTCTCGATCATATATTTGTATGGTTCACATCAGACTAAGAACCCAGGTATGTTGTTCTTCCTTTCTAGTTTTGCTTATATTTTTGTGATAGTCTACAGTAAGATCTTGATGGATCTGAGTTCTTCCTTTTACCGGTCTCTATTTCACTGGTTTATCCCTTGATTTGCTTGAAACCTGCCAAAACTAAATTTTCTTTTTTCAAAGTTTAGGTTGGTCCTACATTGAAACCAATCTGAAATGTCCAAGTGGTTCGAAGGAAACCTCAGAGAGCAGCAGAATTCTGACAATCATCATTTACAGCAGTTATCATTTGTCATGAGCATCTTTCTCATATTTTCTGTTTCTCATCGTAAGTGGTTATATGCATCACATTGGTAAGTTAGTTCTCAGTATATTTCCAGCCCAACAGCATATGGTAGTAAAATAAATTTAAAAAAAGCTAGCGAATGAGTAATAACTTCACAGGAAATCCCCATTATATTCAACTTTCAGTCCCAAAGAGTTGAGTATCCTGAGTTATTCCAAGTCAAAAATAAGAGGAAAAAGGGTAGAGTGTGCCATTTTTTAATCTGGACTTCTTGACAGGAAATCACGACTTACCTCTTTTAAAGCGAGGATTATTTCAGTAAGAAAGGCACTGACGCTCTCCCTCTTCCTTCGCTCTGATGTGTCCTGTTAAAGAAAAAAGTAAACTTCAGTGAGGAAATATTTGATGAAATTGTCAATATTCCAATTTGAAGACATCTTTCATTATACAGATGACATCATACATAACATCTAGTACCCAAAAACATGACCAACTCCAGCACCAACCTTGGAAATATAGACAATTAAGTAATATAAACTGTCAAGCCTGTGGCGTTTGGCAGAAAAGTGACATGAATCTGTTGCTTCTAGCAGCAAAGAAATCAGTTCATCCACTTTACTTGAAAGAAATTCATCAGATTCCTGACCACGTTCACATGGATATGATTAAAGTTGGTCCTTTTTCCCAAATGAAAAAAATAAATGAATGAATGAATAACAATAACTATAATTAATAACAAAGAAAACCAATAATATATAGTTGGCAGTTTCCCAAGGTCCTATGGTACTCATACTCAGCATAAGCATAAAGTGATACCTTGAGAATGGTTGCAAGCGTTTTGTATGCCTTTTTCTGTATCAACCCTTCTTTATCCTGCAATCAGATAAATATTGCTTAAGATTATCATAACATGTAAATGTAGCAGAAGTAAAACCGCATTCTTTCGAATTCAAATAATAATAATAATAATAATAATCCATTGGAGAGTTAGCCACCTGCAATGGAGATTTAATAGCAGTGAATAATAAGTCAATCTCTTCCTTATCCACGCCAGGCAGAAGGGAAACTGCTAAATCCAATAGGAGGCCCCTGCAAAAGCCAGCAAACCTTCAGATGTACGCAATAAATCTGAGTTCAAGAATATACCAAAAACATGTTCACTAGAGTTGAGTGTAAACTTCCAAAAATAACCATGAACACAGAGACTACCTTGCATGTGAAAGAGACGCCTCATTTGATTGTTCATCAATTTGCATGGCAGTAGAATTCTCAATCTGCTTCCCTTTACTGGCTTTTCCAGTCAGGCGCAGAAGTTTAATCATAACCCTTTTGTAGAAATTCT
Organism: Agave tequilana; assembly: GCA_038442645.1. NCBI lineage: Eukaryota > Viridiplantae > Streptophyta > Magnoliopsida > Asparagales > Asparagaceae > Agave > Agave tequilana. Next base: position 31,269 of record JAVJIF010016911.1, on the reverse strand, counting down.
TCACTACACTCTTATCTGATATGGAAGCAAACTCGCGAATGGTGGACTGGAATCCAAGAAAATTAAAGTTTTTCACCATTTTGTATCAGGAATGTAGTTCAAGCTTACATAATCTCAACAGAAAAAAGTGAAAGGACATGCAAGAAGAGTTGACATTGAGATGGAAACAGTTGCAAATATGGAGAACCTCTCTCAATAAAGTTATAATTGAAAATCCATCTAAGAGAGGTATACAGAATATATGCTTAAAACTAAATAAAACAAACAGTACTAAGACAAAAAACAAGTGATGAGTCTAAACCAGAAAATAATTCTCAGATCTCCCTGTAACGAACAATTTCAAACTAGAAAACTACATTTGGATAATAAGCAAAAGCAAGGAAACATAAATCGAGGAATGGATTGCACAACTCAATACTATTATAATGCAATATCAGAAAAACATGACTATATTGAAACACCCAAAGAATTTATCACGAAAAAACTTTAAATACCAAAGAATGAATCGATAACACAAGTTAATTACCTGCAAAAATCCGCCGTTGTCTTTTGAAGACTTCAAGAAGACATCAGATAAAGCTGACATAATTTTGGAAGAAAATGATCGTATAGCATTTAAATTTTCTTCTGCAACCTCTCTTGTATAATTACCCTTCGCTTTCCTTTCTAGATCAGATAGTTCATCATCCAGCATGATAGAGTTCTCCCCAAGTATACTTTTGTTTTGTCGAATCAGAATCTGAACACCAAGAGAACACAAATAAGGAATTAATTGGTTATCCCATATATCAAGATGTGATTCTTCCACTATCACCAAACATGAAAAACTATACCTGAAGGCTGGAACACATAATACCATGCAAGTCAGACTCTTGAGGAAGTTTAATACATATAACTTTCTGAAGATCTCTAAAACTGGTAGAAGTATCAAGAGGGTAATTACAAAAGGCTGGCAACAAAGACCACAATTGATATACAAGGCCTTCTGCATTCCGCGCTGAAAATGTCCGGCCCTCTACCTCAAACTGTTAATATAGTACATAATCAATTCTATATGAAGTAAATTATGGACTACAGTAAATCATCAGTTATTATGGAAATGTTTAGTACCCTGTGGACCTTCTGCTCTAGGATTCTGACCATGTCCAAAATATTATGTGAAAAGAATTTGAGGTGGGCACCAACAGTATATTGCTTCAAAATCGGAAGCAGCCAGACATTAGCATCAGAGATGTCTTCAGCATCAAGATTGAGTGGCAGAAGGCTTAGAAATAACTCAGGCCCCATGGCCCCAACAGCTGATCCAACACATTCATGAAGCTGCAAGTTTAATGAAATAAATAAATCATGAATCAGAGGTATGTCAACAATCTAGTTCCAGCTTTAGGCATTGAGAAAATGAAATTCATTGGAGAGATGTTTTTAACAGCTCCAATAGCAACATTTCTGGGTGAAATTTAAATATGTTGACATCTACAAGACACAAGGATAAAGTAATTTCACATATGAGTACAAAAGTAACTGAACGTGTATGATTTTTTAAAGCAATAGCAACCAAAGGTGATAAAATGTGCAAGGCAACACAGTTAAAACTTGAGGAAAAAGAAAATGTTAGGGGTATGAACAAAATGATGCCCATTATGGGTAAAATACCTGCTTCTGAATGGAAAGTCTTCTTCCGGTAATTTCTGCAAATTTGCTAAGCTTATAACTGTATCAGCCATAAGACTTGATGAAGATTCCCCTACACTCCACAAAAAGAAAGATATTATAACACAGAGGCAGTATATACAGTAATTTCTATGAAAACCCAGTCAAGAAAAAAATTAGTTTGCAGTACTTTGATCACACTGTATATTCAATAAGTTTCTACTTAGAAGACAAAGATAAACACCTAAATAAACTCAATTTTCAATAATAAAAAATAAAGACAAAGACCTAAAAAATAAATCCTTGTCCTAATCAAAGTCAAAGTCCTAAGTAAAAGATAAAGATAATTGCCTGTGGTCCTACTTAAACTCCAAAAAGAGAAATTCTAACTAATTCGAGACAACTTCAAATAAATCCAAGGCAGCTTAGGGCACTTCAATGCATCATCTGTTGCAATCAGCTCTCTGCATTACCCAAACTTCTCTGGAGGAAACTATAGAAGAATCTGAACAAAAAAAAACAAAAAAAGGACAATATAAAACTAAAATAGGTCCATCATCTTTAAGAACAGTCAGAAGAAAGGAGAAGAGTTCACGGAGGAAAGGAGTTAGCATTCACCAAGGTATGAAAATTTTCGTGTTTCAAAAGAGTGTCTTTTAATGTAACAATCCATTCACCTCTAAAGACAGGTAAAGCTACATCTGTACGTACAAGCCAAGCTTGTATGCAATGTAAACAAACTCTTGGCCCTTAATACAACAAAAAGTAATCCCTTATAAACAAAAAAAAGAAACAGAAATTCCAGTGTTATTCGATCTCATCCTTAAATGCAGTTCAGAGGCACTCTAATCTTTTATGCGTTGGACACTTAGACAACTTAGATACGCTTCAGAGGAACACTCCAATGTCAATTCAAGACATATGAAAGATGTGCATAACCTTTCCACTAAATGTTAATCATTAGGACTCTGTCAGGCAAAGCAATAAACTGATCCAAATGTAAGATAAGAGATAGCATATAAAGCAAAGACCAATAGAAAATGCACCTAGTTGATAAAATGCTGCTGAAAGGACCTGAAACGACATATCCCAGACTGCATTATACTTGTAACCAAGAAGGCTTTCCATAGTGGAACATATCCTTTCAATAATTGTTGGACCAGACTTTCTTATTCCTCCTCCTGCATTTACTGTGATCTGCTCAACCCCCTTCATCACCAAGCCTTCATCAATGCAAGAAGACATCAAACCTCTCAATGCCTCAGTAGCAGCAAATATAGCTTCCTCATGCTCACAAGCTAAAATATCTGTCAAGAATTAAAGAACGATATGAAAATTTTCATCATCAAAAGATGTGATAAAAAAACACATGTAATGGCATAAGGTGATATCCAAACAAACCTCCAAGAGTATTAAATATGAGAGGAAGCTTCACAATACATATAGTCCTGTCTATATTGTAAACCTTTTTCGTGCCAATATGCAACAAACGTGCAGTGGATGCCATCTCATCTGCTAAGTTCTCCTTTTTAGCAACATTTAAAGCCAACGAGCATAAAAGATTTAATAAAACCTCTGATGCAACCTCTGAGGTTGAACTGCAGCAAAAAGCCTGCAAAATTTCCCTTATGGTTCTTGTGACAATTGGTTGTTGTAGTTCCGTTAATGACTTGCAATACTTCATGATATTAGTTGTGTATTTCATTGACATGAGAGGAAGACAATCCTTGAGTGCATTTAAAATATACAGGACCTCCATAGCTCCTCGTGGTCCTTCTGTTACATCCGAAGTAGTAGAGTTTGACCCACCGGCAAGTAAGAGGAATCTCTCAAAAACATTTGTAATCCCTTCACTTGCCAATACTATAGCAGGTGATCCACGGAAGCTTTGTAGGACATCATATAGACATGCATGAGACTGTTTCCTCACCTGCATTCCATGCGCTTAACTATTATAAGTACATCTTTGAATAAACTAAACATTTATACCTCTTAAGTAACTATAATAGAGCAGTAACATGATATCAAATTGCAACTTAATGACTATTACGCAGAACAAGTAAAGGAGTTAGCATCATGACAGCCAAAAATTGAAATATAAAGTGTGTCATCAAAACAAGAAGGAACAAAAAGTAAAACCAAAAGAATTGTAATGAATCACGCTTTAGGTGACACACATCTCTCTCCACAGCATTAGATGACATCATGATACTAAAAGCATAGAGCAAGAAGATAAGTGTACCAACATGACCGGCTTTTTATGATTTGGGAGAAAGAACTGCAAGAATGCATAAGTTCTGATGATAAAAAGAAGACTGGAAAAAACAGTAATTGGTTGGAATGACAGGGTATTCAGGCTTTTGGATCAAGTTCTGCTGTATTAGCATATCGTTCTTATTCTAGCATTCTGTTGTGTGTTAGTGTGAGCAACTCAAAAGGTTTTGTTTTGGCTGGAATCTGGATACTGAAAAGCATAGGAATGAATATATCTATATTGTATTATTTACATAGATAAACTGAAAAAAGAAAATAGAACAAAAGCAAACTGAATTAATTTGGTTTGGTTTGATTTTGGTTTCCCCCAAAAATGGGGAAAGATGAACCAAACTGACCGAATGCTCATCCTTGCCCTTTAAACTAGATTGTAACTTGGCAGTGAAACCGAGCAGCGAAGAGGAGAAAGAGGGAAGGAAGATGGAGTGGGAGGATGGGAGAGGGGGGGGAAGAGAGGAGAGAGGAGGAAGGAGGTGGGGGAAGAGGGGAGAGGTGGGAGGGGAGGGACGCTGGGAGAGGGGGAGGGTCGCTAGAAGAAGGGGAGGAGGGCGGCTCTCTCTGGCTCTCTCTCTTTGGGAGACAGACGGACGGACAAAATCGAAGAAGCAGTCACGAGAGAAACCTCACTCCACTCCGTTTGATTAAATTCAATAGATTAAAACATTAGGGGAGGGAGGCAAACATCCAAGCAGTATAGTGTACACATGTCATCAATCATTTTTGTAAACTAAACTTATGGGGGAAAGCTCCAAATTATCCAAAAGTAAATATTTTCAAACACCTTCAGGAGCTACTAGTATACCTTGATGGTGGGAACCGAGCGGTGGTGACGAGAGAAGAAACTGCGGCGAGAGAGGCAAAGGAGGAGTCGGTTGGAGAGGAGGCGGGGGAGCTCTCTCTCTCTCTCTCTCTCTCTCTCTCTCTCATGATCTCACTCTATCGGATGAAAACGGACAGACAGATAGACAAAGTTTGTGAAGGAGTCGCAGGAGAAAACCTCCATTCAAATTACTAGTATACCGCTCATGTCAGTAAAAACGGACCGACCACTCAGGAGGAGGGAAAAGGAAGAAGAAGAAAGAAGTAGAGGGGAGTTGAGAGAGGAAGAAAAGGAGATGATGGACAGACGCACAAAGTTTCTATATGAGTCGTGAGTCGGTCAGTTTTGATAAACCAAAATCAACACTACATAATTGTAACGGTCCCAGTTATCTAATATTCTCAGTTAACATAAACATCATTATTACCCAATGGATTATCATAATCATATCTAATATCTTGAAAATTTCAATAGCATCTCCTCTATATTTGTCACTTGTCCCAAATACAACATATATCAATCTCAGCCCACATTGCTTATCTCAATCCAAATACATGTATGACAACTCAACAATCACCCACGCAATGAAATAATACAATTTCGGCTTGATATCGCCTACTTATAGGAAAGCACAATAACATAAGTTCGAGAGTACCCCTCTCGGCCTTCACAAAGTAATACAGTACAAAATAGTTTCAACTTATCATGATCATCCCAATTCACTCAATAATACACTATCTCTAAAGACGTCTTGAAATGAAACTACTTACAACATATCTCCGAACATACTCTTACAAGATCAGGTATCTATCCCCATCTAATACATATTATCTATAAGCACAAGGACTCAAGAAATACAACATGATTATGTTACACATAAAGAAAATAGATTTATATTAAATGGGTTCCAAGTGAATTTTTCACGCAGCTTAAACCGGGTCCCTGTCTTATCGCAACCTGCAAACAAATCAGTCTGTGGGGGAATGAGCTCAACAGCTCAGTGAGTAAAGTCCAAAAGAAAAGTCAATAAATGGTGAAAATAATCAATAATAAGCATACCAGGTAACGAGAGCTATCTAGATGAATAAGAAAAATAGGAAGTCGATAATGATAACAATCAAAACAGAATCTCTGAAATCCTTGGGGACGGCCTGACTCTTTTGGTCCTTTACTCCCTTTTAGCTTTCTTAGGTTACAATTTCGCATATATTTGTACAGTCTGTGAGTTTAGTAAAATATTAACTCAGCAATTTATAGTTTATTATTGAGTTCAACTTACGTATTCACAGCACAACACATATGTATTTCTTGTACCAAGCACAGGGTGCGCCAATCACATTCACGTAAAAAAAATGTAATTTATACAATCAAATAATACACATGCCACAAACATACTTATATATCACATGATTACATCACCCCTTTCACAAAATTGACATGTCATACTTAATGAGATACAAATCATGCATTATTCATGTGCATATACAAATCCTAAATAAAATATGAGATTCTCCGTCTTCCCCTCTTGCCGGCTCCCGCCCGGCCCCTTCCTCCATATATATATACATATATATATATATACACACACACACACATATATACACATATACACATATATATATAAACATTAACACCGTCTTCCCCCTCCTACCGGCTCTCACCGGCCCCTTCCTCCATATTATATATATATATATATATATATATATATATATATATATATATTATATATATATATATATAAACATTAACACCATCTTCCCCCTCCTACCGGCTCCCGCCCGGCCCCTTCCTCCATATTCGAATGAATGTATCAGACATGTGTGCATGTACATGTAGATAACAACCAATATATCAGTAATACAGAGTACTAACCAATTGTTATACTTCAATTTATAGCTTATCACTTTTATTTCGAAGACATGCATATACAAAAGTTACAAGTTAACACTGTAGTGACCTACTCCATGTATATGGATCGATTTCTCATTCACATTACCTGTATTCAATCTTCTAGATCATGCTACTTATATTTATATAGCTCCAATGTGACACACACGGTCAAATTTATATAAATTCCCAGGTGCACGCACATTTTCAAAAACACATGCCACCCACATTTATATAATTTATTCAACAACACACCAAGCAAATTTTTATCATTCTCAATACTCATTCTTGTCCTATAATTAGGTCTTTCAACTAGTTATGGTTCTGATTTCATACATTCGTTATTTGGTTAATGAAATTGACTGCACTACTATTTATGACCGAAGTCTTAGTCTGTCTTGGAGTTTATAATAGTCCACTAGGTCCACACTTGAGCACATCATTTATTTCACTAGAAATGCTACTTGAAATTAAGAATACAAAATTCTCTAGTTAATTCTCATCACAAGTTATTAATTAATCAATAAATTCTACGTTGATTCTTTAAATTTACAAGGAGTTATGCTTCACTAACTTCTTACTAGTATTCTATGTGTTATGATAGTCATTCTAATCACCAAATTTAACAATTCTATTTGTTTACAAATTGGTATTTCCAAAGTATGAGTTTACTCACTTAAATTAAAAAATCCTTGATATTGGGATGACTCGAATACAATCCAATGTAGTTGATATTGGGATGACTCGAACACAATCCCATGTAGCAATTACTTATAATCATGTTCATATCCAATTCTACCTACTATTCACATTTACTTAATTTAAGAGTTCTAGTTTACTCACGCGACCGTTGACGTAATAAGACTAGAAGTCTAAAACAAGTACCAATACTAGACACTCTCTTCAACAATAGATCCATAGATCTAACTTGGCTACATCAAGTAACTAGTTCATATAGTTTCTGATACCTCAGTTAAGTTCCTTATTCGTTCACAGAAGGAGGGTATGAGTCCTACTATGGTCGTATTTAAATCGAGGTTTATACAATACTACAATTTCTTAATTACCCAGCTAAGAAAACTCAAGGACTTAAGGTTCATGATCCATCATATGTATACATCTATGGCAATACTCTGATAGTAATTTTAGACACGTTAGTCACTAAAAACTGGACACGATATAACCACCTGAATATGAAAGGATTACACATACACCGAACATAGCACGACGCACATATGAGTCGGAACTGGAAGGAGGGAGAAAAGAACCTTGCAATGGACGAGGAAGAAGTTTCTTAATGTCACAAAATTTTAGTGGCTTTACAACAACAAATCTTTAAATAACCTCTCTAGGACTCCATGATATTAACTACCTAAGGAAGAGTCAAGGGTACATTAACTTGTTAAACATACGGTAATGTATCTTTCTGATAAAGGCAAAAGCATAGAAAGGGAATGATCCTAGAATTAGATTGCCTTCCTTGGACCGTATCGGAGCTCCAAATACAAGAAAATAGGAGCGTGCCCGAAACAAATTTCAATTCTAGATCTTAAGATAGATGTCAAATTTTTTATTTCTAAATTGATGACCGGACAATAAGGAGGAACAAGGTTACATAGTATATCGAGTGACTCAAATATGATTAGTCAAGAGGGTGTCCACTTGTCAAGATTTGCTTATAGCTTAGAAGGCATAAGAGTATACTTAGATTGGCCAAAATTATCTCACAAAAAAAAAATCAAAAGAGAAAAGGCCAATTTCATAAGGAATAATCCAGTGGCATTGAATTTGAAATAACCAGGACTCGAGCTTAGACTATATTACAATATTGCCGAGAACTCGTCTACAGTTCAACCCAAAGTATTGGACTTTGAGACTCATATAGAAGCTATATACGCATACAAGGTTATAAGTCTTCTAGGTTTCTTAAGGGAACCCAAGCGATACTAGAGAATTAAAATTTTCTCATGCAATAGCCAGAATCAAAAGGGAAAAGAAGGTCGACCAAGCATTGGAACAAATGGTTAATTATAAGGGATTTATGTAAAGGTTGAATTCTCTCGATATCTATTCTTTTTTTTTTTAAACTTCTACTCTTAGAGTATGCCACATTTTAATTCTATTTTAATTCCTTTCATATTTGCTTTAAGTAAATGAAACTAAGAAAATCAAATTGAGTAATAAATTGAAATCATATCAACTATATTTGTCATCAATCTCACGAAATGGTGTATATGAAGATATATTCCAATCACGCCATATAGTGTAACCGTAAACGAGTACTCTGGTCTCAATCCTAATATATATTAAATTTTTTTATTCATTTATTTAAGCTTCCTCTCCCTATTTCATTAAAATTTCCCTTTTATGAAGCTATGGTTCGAGTACCGATTAAACTTCATTAACACATGAGTCTCAATTAGAGCCATGATTAAATTATTTTACTCAAGTTTGTTTCGATGATAATCATTGTATAAGCAAGAACTATGAATCACTATTATCAACATTTGGCAACCACAAGTAATCTACTTGTCAATATACAATGCTAATTCAAACTTCGTATACCAAGAAAATTCATTTCATCAACCAAACAAGAACACATGATACGTTAAATTAACTATGCAGACTTAATCCAAAGTTTTCTAAAGGAACCACACTACATGCTCACCATCCCACTCAATCAACTAAATCATGAGATCCAAGTCTCTAATCACAACAAATTAATTGATTTAGGTAAGATTTTCAGCAGAAGTCAAAAAATCGAATTATAATAGGTTCAAGAAGACTCACTCACAATAGGCTTTTCAAAGAAGAAAAGAATTCAAAATAAGAGTAAGGAAAAATCTCCCTCACCTCAAATAAAGCTAACACCCAAGTTGGGGTTGCGCTCCTGCATGTGCTCCGTCGTGCTCACCTGCGCGCCTCGCACGCCGCTGCCTGTAGCCGCGCGCTCCACCTGGAGCTAGCGCCGACACGAACCAGAGAGAGGGAGGAAGAGAGAGATAGAGAGGAGAGAAATTGAGAGTTGGAGAGAGGGAGATTTTGTGGGAAAATGAGATGGGGGCTTTGATTTCAATCTTTGGGGAGAATTTTTTTTTCCTTTTTGGTTTCTTCTCCAAATCTGAGAACGAAGCCGTGAGATGCAAATGAGAGAGGAGGGGGTTAATAATTATATCCTTTTGCACAAACACCCTATATTAATATATATTACCATTTTACAACTTCTCTCTTTCTCTCTAACATCATGCCACATGGACACACAAGATTCAAACTAAATCTTAGCCATTGATCACACCCCTACATGCATACCTACCTCACTCCACTAATTCCTCAACAATATAATATTATGATATGTCAAATGTATTAAATTGTATTTTTCTTGTATTTTGTCAATATACTCATACACTATTTTAATATATGAACATACACAATATAATATGTAAAATTATTATATATATAAGTGCATGTATTCATACAAGGATGACCGTATTCCGTAAAAAAATTCAATACAAATCACACATACATACATACACACACGCACACACAAACCCACAAATTTATCCCACTTCAAAATTTCCTGCAAAATTTCTAAAAGTCCATTTTTACATAAGATTGATTTAATCATCACCTCGGAATATCCTGTATAAACTTTATTAATCAAAGGTTAGAATATTAAATCCAGACTTTTAAAAATCGGAGTGTTACCAACACTACATAATCCAACAATTGCTTTAGAAATTTTGAGTCGTAGAATATGTTAACAAAATTAGAACTTTTTATTCTATGAATTGGTTCAGTTGAAAGCTTCAGCAGATATCAAAACCAAATCACAAAAAAGATAAAAAAGTTCAAACTTTCTACCTTTGGCCGAGAATCCGTAACGAATCCAAGAACAACCCCATAAACCGCCGAAACCTTAGCCCAATTCCCCTTCTCCCCAGCCTTCACCAAATTCGCCACGCACTTCAAGCCCGCCTTAACTCCACTCACCGGCAACGACCCGAACCCCAACACCCTAACGACTATTTCTGCCACCATATCCCACTTGCTCCTCACGACCGCCGGCGAGACCCGAGGAACAGTGACCGAGAGGAAGGACAGGAGGGCGGAGGTGACCGGATCCGAGCCCGAATTGGGGTTGCGCGAGAGGCGGTCGAGGGAGGAGATGGTGGCGCCGAAGTAGGCGACGGGGGTTTGAGGGATCTGCTTGTCCTTGAGGGCCTGGGCCATGGCCCCGACGGTGGCGCAGAGGTGGTGGTGGTCCTCGTTCGGGGAGTTCTGGTAGCGAGCGAGGAGGTCAGAGGCCAGGTCGGATTCGGGCGGGGAGAAGAGGAGATCCGAATCCATGTCGAGGGACTCCATGGATGAAACTAGAGCAGCGTCCATGGAAGCTGGGAGAGAGAGAAGGAAAAACCCTTGGATTAGGGTTTTTTTTTATTTTTTATTTTTATTTTTAGAGAAGTGAGAAATTAGTGCTATAATTTCTGGCAATGCGAGGTCATCAAATTAAGCCTTCGGCCCATGGGCCTTCTGCGTTGGATCAGAGAATGGGTAGCAGCCTATTGGTTCAGCGGGATCTTGCCAGGTAAATTTTACATGAGCCTTGAAAAAAGAATGAAAAAGAAAACCAAAAGTAAAACAGAAGCCCTAGAGCTGGCTTTTAAGGACCTAAAGGCTAAAAATCAGTCCGAAGCACACCAACGGCTGAGGTTCGGGCTGGTTTCAAGGAGACTCAGAGTACGAGTTGAGGAAGAAATTGAGGCGCCTAGTCCAGTTCTTGCCCAATTATCATCCCTAAACATCTTGTTCGGAACAGATAACAGGACAATAAAAATGCCATTGTTAGAGAATTGGAAAATTAATTTTCGAATACACATAGATTTTACCTATTGATATATCCAACACTATAGCAGGTGGATCCCCTCCGTATCACAGTATCGGGTCGGGGTTGGCTCCTTCACGCGAAACACCAGGTGATGGTTGCTCGCACTGTGAGCTGGTCCATCACAGTTGATAGACGGCTTCAAGCAAGGGAGAGAAAAAAACACTTTTGTGGGGCCCATCACAAACGTTTTTTTTCTCACTATAGCTCCGAGCTGTCCATCATCTGCCTACAACGCGGAGAACCATCATGCGTGAAGGTGCCAACCCGGACCCTAGGGTATCTCCTATCTCACCAATAGAAATTCGTGGGGTCCACGGACCACAAACATTATTATTATTTATTCATACAGCTTTTCTCTTGTTTTCTTATTTATTTTATTTTTTTTGATTGTTTTGAGGGGACAAATGGGCAATGGGCAAGCTCCATTCTTCAATGGCACTGACAGTTAATTCCGGGCGTAGAAGATAACCTCGAACAGTGCATCGCAACCCTATCTTTGTTGGGAAATCTCTGTGGATAAGAATGATCCTCAGTATAATTAAGGGAAACCCATTACTGACAGGTTAATTGTGGGCTGTTAAAGATATATAACTGCTTATTTTAGCTAATTTGATTTGGCTTGAGAAAAACTCAATTGTTTTTAAGAACAAGCAGGCAGCCACATGAGCCCCCATTCTATTTATCCAAGCCCCCATCTGCTGTTAAGAACTTTCTAATCATGCTGCCTTATTAATTCACGACTTGGACCTCTTAAGCATTTCAATAGGGTTGTGTATCGTCAGAGTCTCTTTACTCATGAAAATTAGACAATAGGTTGGCTGATTATTCAAAGCCACATGGTTATATATAGACGGTCAGGATTCATTTTTAGAAGGATATTAATTTTGCCCAAAAAATTATAATTATGCATACAGCAATGGATGACTCTGATAAATTAGTGTATCGGTTTACTGATTTTTATCAGTGGTGCGTACATACTTTCCTTATTGGTTGTGATCCTTGACGATCATTGCAATTTCTTCACCACTCATGATCAACACTTTCATGAAACCAAGATAGAGTGGAAGTGGACCAAAAAGCCATTTTTAACGTTCTTGCTGTGGAACTGTGGAACTCTCTTCGACTTTACTCTCCTTCTAGAAAGTTGAAAACAGGTCATTTATCAAATTACCAGGCACTATTGTACACAAACTCCATTTAACTTTGCAAGCTTGGGGCCACAGAGCCCACATGTCCTTCTGTATGTGAGTCATGTGACCTATTCTATAAGGTTGTTAGTGGCAGTTAGGCGTAGAAATTAGCGAGATTCCTCCCCAGAATTGCAAACAGAAGTGGAGTTTCACCAGAACAAAAGAAATGATGCATCAATAATCAATGCAATGCACATTCTTAGATTGTTAGCTAAAGATCCACTTCCACCAACCAATTTCCTTTCTCATTGATTTTATTTTTTTGTTAAGAAAAACAAATAAAAGTTTGAAGAGAAGTTCAGTGGTAAGTCTGAGTCACAACAAGAATAGGTAACATATTTTTTTCTCAAATGTCTCAAAACTTCATTTCACATTTAAACATAAAACACAAACTCTCCCAAAAAAAAAGAAAGAAAGAAAGAAAGAAAAAAAGGAAAGAGGAAAAAACACACAAAGCATAACTTAAAAGTACGTAGTATCTCCTTAAGGAGGGGACACACACTTATATATTTTTACAGCTTAGAGATATATAATTAGACAAAATTATACACTAATCACAGAACTAATCAAGGATTACTCTTGCGGCCACGAGAAGAAGCGTCAGCGAGCCTGGTGACAAAATAGAGCGCGTTGCTGGTCAACCTCTCGACGTACCGCACCTTGCCGTTGACCTCGTCCCTGACACTCGAATCCATCCCCTTCACGCCGTCGAGGCACGTGTCCTCGTTGGTGAGGGCGGCGCTGACCCACGTGCACGCATTGTCGAGCTGCATCCTGGCGGTCTCGGACCGGAGGCCGCCGAGCTCGGCCTTGGTCCTGGACAGCTGGTCGGCGGAGTCGGAGAGCTGCTGGAAGCAGTCGCGGAGCGGGCCCGGGAACGGGGCAGGGAGGTGGCGAAGGGAGGAGAGGGCGGAGTGGACGGAGGAGAGGGAGGCGGAGACCGAGGCGACGGCAAGGTCGGTCGGGGTGCGGGGGGCGGCCGGGGAGAGGGTGCGGATGCAGAGGGAAGGGTACCGAGCCCGGGCGCAGGAGGAGAGGATGAGGGAAGACGGCGGAGTGGCGGAGGAGGAGGTGGCGGAGGTGGTGGCGCAGAGGAGTAGCAAGAGGGGGAGGAGGAGGGGAGATGGCATTGTTAGTGTTGGACTCAAAGTGAGAATTGTTAAACTTGTGAGATTGTGGGGTTGGGGGTGGGGTTATATTTGAGGTTGTGAGATATTAGACCTTGATTTTTGAAATATCTACGATGTCACCACAGGGTGATAATCTTGTCAGGGTGGACCATTAGGTTGTGCATGTGGGTTGGGCAGGCGCGAAGCTGACCCGCAACTAACATCTAGTGTTATCATTGAGACTTGGTTTAATGGTAAAAAAATTTTCGATGGGGTGGATGAAATTTTAAGTTCAAAGTTTTCCACTTGTCTAGAAAAAAGAAAAAGGAATAAGAGAAGAGAAAATTAGTTTATATATATATATATATATATATATATATATATATATATATATATATATATATATATATATAATATCCCAAATTTTTTTATAAATCCTTGTGTCCTTTCAAAAGGATTTGAACTCAAATCCTTCCAACTCAAATATAATCCTCCGACATTCGAATACAAAACTCACTCGTTAAAGTTGATATATATTATTTCAAGTATCTATAAACTAAAAATCAAGTGTTTTGAATACTTTTTGTTTATCCATCAAGCAGCGCAAAATGGACGGCCGAAAGTAGTTAGTTGGTTAGATTTATATCTTTAGACATAAAAATTCTTGATCCGGCCATTTGATTATGATCTAAACATTTAAAAACCCTTACAAGCCAATTTTTATTAGGTTTCAAATGTTCTACACTGTTAATCTAGCCAACTCACTATTTAGGCCGTCTGTTTTTCTCCTACTTGATTGATGAGAAAAAAGTATTCAAAAACTTGATTTTTTCTTTATAGATATTTGAAATAATATAGATCAACTTTAACAGAGTGAATCTTGTATTCGAATGTGGTATGTTGAAATTTGAGTGGGAAGGATTCAGCCCCAAATCATTTTGGAAGGACACAAGTGTGTGTATATGTAAATACTTTTCGAAGGACACAAGTGTGTGTACACACACTTGTGTCCTTCCAAAAAGATTTGAGGCTGAATCCTTCCGACTCAAATATCAACATCCGACATTCGAATATAAGATCCACTTCGTTAAAGTTGATATATATTATTTCAAGTATCTATAATCAAAAATCAAGTGTTTTGAATACTTTTTGCCCATCCATCAAGCAGGGAAAAAACGAACGGTCAAATAGTGAGTTGATTAGTTTAACGGCGTAGAACATTTGAAGCCTAACAAAAATGGTTTGTAAGAGTTTAAAATGTTTAGATCATAATCAAATGGCTGGATTGAGAATTTGTATGTCTAAAGACATAACTAACTCACTACTTTCGGCTGTACATTTTATGTCGCTTGATAGATGGGCAAAAAGTATTCAAAACACGTGATTTTTGGTTTATATGCACGTAAAATAATATAGATCAACTTCAAAGGAGTGGATCTTGTATTCAAATGTCGTAGGGTTGAATTTGAGTAGGAAGGATTCTGCCTCAAATCCTTTTGGAAGGACGCAAGTCTCTATCTCTCTCTCTCTCTATACACACACACAGACATACATATATATATATATATATGAGGAATATATAAATCAGCCGACGCAGAAGGCAACTCCGTCCTATGTCGCACTCTAAAATCATATCTCCCAAAATTTTCCCACGATCTGACCGCACATTATCATCTTCATGTTCTAAGATATACATATATGAAAAATCAAGTGATTTAGAGTTCGTTTACTCATTGATCTAATCGTTCCATTTTATTCTATCGTTAAAAAACTATTAATGTTTGAACCCAAAAAAATTGGAGTAAACAAACTCCAAAGAAGTGATTTTTTTATGTGTATATCTTATAACATGATGATGATGTGAGGTCGGACCTTATAAATTCAATTGAAAACTTAAATTTTGAGTGCCTCATAGGACGAAGTTACCTCCTCTGTCAGCTGACTCCCATTTTTCTTATATACACACTTGGATACATGCGAAAGGATTCAAGCTCAAATTCTTTTCACTCAAATGCAAACCCTCACCAACCAAAAATAAGATCCACTTTATTAAAGTTGATCTAAATTATTTAAAGTATCTATAACCAAAAATCATATATTGTTAATACTTTTTACCTATTCATCAAGTAAGCGCAAATTGGATGACCGAAAATAGCATATTACTTAGATTTACGTCTTTAAACATACAAATTCTCAATCTGATCATTATATTATGATCCAAACACCTAAAATATCTCACACATCAATTTTATTAGATTTCAAATATTCTACACCGATAAACTAACCAACACAATATTTCGGCCGTCCGTTTTTCTCTTGCTTGATGCATGGGCAAAAAGTATTTAAAATACTTGATTTTAGTTTAATTACTTCAAATAATGCAAATCAACTTCAATAGAATGGATCTTGTATTTGAGTGTCATAGGATTGTATATGAATCGGAAGGATTCAACCTTGAATCCTTCTAAAATGACACAAGTTTATTTCTCATGAATTTCTGTGAGAGCTTTCATGTGGGTCGTCGGATCTGATAGAGATCTGGTTTTATTTGATTTGATCTATCAGATCCGACGGCCCTCATGAACGTTCTCACAGAAATTCGTGAGAACAGTTCTTAGAGGATCAGCTCCACACACACACACACACACGCATTAGCGGTGACCCGGTGAGAAAGGTATCTTAGGTGAGAAGATAAGAAGGGAGCTCAGGAGCCATAGGATTATCTTTTGGGTGGTTAAAATTAGTTTTTGAGTTGATTAAGTTAGTTTTGGGTTGATTAATTTAGTTTTTGAGTTTTAGTATTATTTCCTCCAAATCTAATCTCAACCACCCAGAAAGTAATTCGACGGTTCCAATGCCACTTCTCATCTTCTCATATAAGCTAGCTTTCTCACCGGATTTCACTCATATGTGTATGTGAGTGGGTGGTAAAGTTACAATACACATAGGTGTAATAGCACAATACATTTTTTAAACACTTAATGAGGATCACTCACATTAATTTTTCTGTATAGGGAGCTGATCACCTAAGAACGGTTCTCACGGATTTCTGTGAGAACTTTCATGTGGGCCGTACGGCCCACATGAAAGTGTTGGCCCAAGGTTACAATCACCCAGGATTAGTGTATTTTGATGATTACAAAACATATTAGTTATTTGTACTAATAACATTTGTTGTTTAAGTGTGTTTCAGATTTCTATTCATTCTAGAAGTCTTCTCTCACAAATACAAGGATTTGGACTCAAGTCAACTCAAATTGGGCTCAAGAATGCAATATTGAAGATCAAGTGAAGATAGCTCATCTTGAAGTATAGCCTTGAAGTCTTTTAGAGTTTGTAAGTTTAGAATATTAAAGTTTGAATATAGGAAATTTGGCTCTAGGATTTGCACACACATTTGTTTCATATATTTCCTATGTTTTTGAAATTGTTTATTTCTAAGTTTTATGCCTTAGTTTATATATACATGTACCAAAAGCTTTAATCTTGAAAATCTTGTTTAAAACATGTGTATAAACTATTTTCTGTATAATACTTAGCTATATGTATTTTTAAAATAATTTTCAAAATTTTTCTAACTCAAAACAGCCCAGTTTTTCAGTTCAGGCAACATCGGTCGACCGCCCGGTCGACCGGCAATGTGTCTGGACATGCACTGTTTGTGCATGTCCGTCGGTCGACCGGACCGGTCGACCGACGGAGAGCAGATTGCTCTCGGGATATTTCGGTCGACCGGACCGGTCGACCGGAAGAAGGAACTGTGTTTCCTCCTTTTGGGTCGGTCGACCGGACCGGTCGACCGAGAGCCAACGGCTCTTTCCAGCAGGGCTGGCGGTCGACCGGACCGGTCGACCGCCAAGCCTGCAACATAGCAACGGCTCTTTCCTCTTTGGGCAATTCTGAAAATCTGTTTTCTTTTTCTGCTTTAACAGATTTTTGGAGAGTTGTTGGGGAGCTTTTTCAGAGAAAATAAGACAAAAAGAAATTGTTTTTAACCTAATTTCTAAGCCTATAAATAGAGGAGAAGTCTCTCTTGCATTTCACTAAGAAAATCCTCAAGTTTGTGTTGTTTTCAAAAGAGAAAAGAAAAGAGTTTTTAAGCCTTCATTCCAATTCTTCTTGAGCTAGTTTTTCAGTTGTGTTTGATTGTCTATATCACTCTACAACTGAAGTTTTCTCACCACACTTCATAGAGCCAAAAATCCTATACTCATTCTATAGTGAAGTTGTAATTGAAGTGAGAGTGTTTGTAAAAGAATTTGAGAAAGAGTGTAGTGATCTTGTTGTGATCACTTTGTTCTTATATTCCTTTCCTTGTGGAGCAACCTCTTCGGTAGAGGTCCTTTGTACTTGGTGGAGCTCGGTGCTCGGTCTTCGGTAGACCAATTGTAAAGGCATCCTCGGTGGATAGTGGAAACCCTTCACGGAGGTGAAGGCGGGGACTAGAGCAAGTGTGCTCGAACCTCGAAACAAATCATCTTGTTTGCGATTGCCTTTGCGTTATTCTTGCTTTCAATTTCTCTTGCTTTATATTGTCTTGAATTATTTGCTTGAGAACTAACCCTCTACTTGTGCAATCTTGTCTTGTTTACTTTACTTGCTATACTTGTTGTGTTACATTGTGTGCATTTCATTTTCCATCATCATACTTGACATTGATCGATCACTCCTCAATACAACACGGTTGCATTGCGCACCTCTAACCCATTTCAAGGGGAATTGGGAGGAAGGAGTTCAGAACCTCGCAAGGGGTATTCGGTTCTTAGTCGTGTTTTGAGAGATCGTTGCATCACTCATTTTATTAAAGTTTAAAAAGATTATTAGATTAGCATTCACACCTATTCACCCCCCTCTAGGTGTTTTTCAATTGGTATCAGAGCTTGGACTCTAGGATTTGGTTTAACAACCTTAGAGAAGATCCAAATTTGCTAATCATTTCATTCATATTCATATAGTAAAAATGGCCGATGGAATTAAGACCCCTCCTAAATTTGATGGACTTAACTTTCCCATATGGAAAGTTAAGATGACCGTGTTTTTGCAATCTCTAGGTAGCCGAGTTGCAAAGGCCGTGACTAAGTCCTTTAGTGTACCCCCCGGTGACGAATCCACTTGGTCCGAAATAGAGACTAAGGAATTCGATGCCAATGCCAAAGCTCACTATGCACTTCTACAAGCCCTTAATGATGATGACATATCTAGAGTTATACATTGCAAATCCGCATATGAGATTTGGTCACACTTGATAGTCACACATGAGGGGACCTCACAAGTAAAGAAGGCTAAGATTGACCTTCTTCGGTCTCAATATGAAACATTTAGCATGCAAGAAAGTGAAACCATAGATGATATGGTTACAAGATTTACCAAGATTACTAATGGACTCTCTTCTTTAGGTGAAGATATCAACAATGATCAAAGAGTAAGGAAGATCATCCGAGCTCTTCCTCCTTCATGGGAAGTTAAAACTACAACCTTGAAGGAACTCAATGACAATGAAGAGATGGAGCTTATAGGTCTCATTGGGAACCTCAAAACCCATGAGATGGAAAGGAAAGCAAGGGAGGAAATGGCTCCTTCCAAAAAGAAGACTATCGCCTTCAAGAGTCAAGTCACACACTCCGATGAAGACGATGAAGAAGAAGATGATGAGGAGCTCTCACTCCTTGTTAAGAATGTCCGGAGGATGTACAACAAGGCGAAGTACCAAGGTAGAAGAAGATGGCAAGGAGGCAAAGAAGAAAGAAAGATCACTTGTTTCAATTGCCAAAAGCCCGGACACATTGTTGCGGAATGTCCGGACAAAGCTAAGCCCTCCACATCAAAGAAGCCCTACAAGAAGAAGGCTATGAAGGCAACTTGGGATTCGGAGACCGAATCCGAAGAAGAGATTGACACCGCCAACATGTGCTTCATGGCCAATGAAAGCACAAGCAAGGTAACCCCTTCCACCCCTTTTGATGATGAACTCTCCATGGATGAACTAGGAGAAGCTTTTGTTGAGTTATCACAAAATTATGATTTCTTGAAGAAAAAGTATTAAAAATGAAAAAGGAAAATGAATCTTTAAGTCATCAAGTTTTACTCTTACAAAAGAAAAGGATGATTTGGTTTCCACCTTGACCACTACTAAAAATGATTTTGAAAAATATAAGATTTCTTGCAAAGGTAAGGCCCCACTAATTGATTCTAATGAAGTTTCTATGCTTAAGGAAAGATTAGACTCATTAAGTGTTGTTTTGAAAAATTGTGAATTTAACAAGAAGAAAATTGAGGCTATGTTTCCTAAGAAGCAAGCCCCAAAGAAAAATGCTCATGCTCATGTTCATGCTACACAACCTAAACAACATGGCAAAACCCCAAAACATGCTCACACTACACATACACATCATGCTTTCATGTATAGAAAAGTGTACTCATGTTCACATTGTGGGCGGAAAGGACACTTAGCTAATTTTTGTTATGATAGACTAAGTGCATCACATCATAATGTTTGGGTTCGTAACACTAACTTTCAAGGACCCAAGAAAGTTTGGGTACCAAAGTCAACAATTATTTTAAATGATGTAGGTACTTTCCAAAGCCCAACGACGTAGAGGTTTGTGGTATCTTGATAGCGGTTGCTCAAGGCACATGACTTGGGACATCAACAACTTTGCAACCCTATCAAGATATCATGAAGGTGGCACCGTCATCTTCGGAGATGACGCCAAGGGTAAAATCATCGGTATTGGTAATGTAAAACTTGGCACCTCTCCTTTAATTGAAAATGTAGTTTTAGTTGATGGCCTCAAGCATAATCTCTTGAGTGTTAGTCAACTTTGTGATAAAGGTTTTGATGTTGTTTTTGATAATGTTTCTTGTAAAGTAATTGATAGAACTTCTAATGTTTGTGTATTTTTCGGTTTTCGTGAAAGTAATGTTTATATGATTGATATGTTGAATATGTCTTGTAATATTACTTGTTTGAAAGCCCTCGATGATGACTCTTGGTTGTGGCATAGGAGATTAGGGCATATTTCTTTTGATCACATTTCTAGGTTAAATACAAAGGAAATGGTGAAAGGTATTCCTTACTTGAATTTTGAAAAGGACCGAGTTGTGACGCATGTCAATTTGGGAAACAAACTAAGTCTTCTTTCAAGTCAATTAAGGATATCATGACATCACGTCCTTTGGAGTTAATCCATATGGATCTTTTTGGCCCTACACAAACCAAAAGTCTAAGTGGGAATAGATTTGCTTATGTTTTGGTTGATGATTTTTCAAGGTTTACTTGGATTTTCTTTCTTGAACATAAAAGCCAAGCATTTTCGTATTTCCAAACTTTTAAGAAAAGAGTTGAAAAAGAAAAAGATGTTTCGATTTTGAGAATAAGAAGTGATAGAGGAGGTGAATTCATTAACCAACCCTTTACCACTTTTTGTGATGAACATGGAATAAAGCATGAACTATCTTGTCCTAGAACTCCACAACAAAATGGAGTAGTTGAACGGAAAAATAGAACATTACAAGAGATGGCTAGGACAATGCTTAGTGAATACGGTCTACCACATTATTTGTGGGCCGAGGCCGTTAATACTTCATGCTACATATCAAATCGTGTTTTCTTATGTAAAAATACTACTAAAACTTCTTTTGAAATGTATTTTTCTAGAAAACCAAATGTTTCTTATTTCAAAGTTTTGGATGCAAATGTTTTGTTTTAAATACAAAAGATAATTTAGGAAAATTTGATCCTAAATCTTATGAGGCTATTTTTGTAGGTTACTCAAATACTAGTAAGGCTTATAGAGTTTTCATTAGATCATCATTGACTATTGAAGAGTCTATTCATGTTAAGTTTGAGGAATCTAACAAGTTTGTTAAGAATGTTGTAGAAATAGATGCATTGGATGAAGGTTTGGAGAAAGTGACCTTGGAGGATGCTTCTACTATGGGAGACAAACCAAAGGATGATGAAGGAAGCAAAGCTAAAGTGGAAGAGGCACAAGGAAATGAAAATCAAACACATGAGGTGGAGCCTACTCAACCACTACCAAAGGATTGGAGATACAATCCACATCATCCCAAGGACCTCGTCATAGGTGAAGTATCAAAAGGGGTAACTACTCGCTCTAGACTTCATGACTATTGTGGTAACTATGCATTCATTTCTCATATTGAACCCAAAAATGTGCTCGAAGCCGAGACCGATTCATATTGGTTGCTAGCCATGCAAGAGGAGCTCAATCAATTTGAGCGCAACCAAGTTTGGCACATTGTTCCTAGGCCCCACGATAGACCAACAATTGGTACTAAGTGGATCTTTAAGAACAAGTTGGATGAATCGGGTAATGTAGTTAGAAACAAGGCTAGGTTAGTTGCCCAAGGTTACACTCAAATCGAAGGAATCGATTTTGAAGAAACCTTTGCACCCGTAGCACGGCTTGAAGCCATACGGATGACACTAGCATTTGCCTCATATAAAGATTTCAAATTATTTCAAATGGATGTTAAAAGTGCGTTTCTAAATGGATTTATTGAAGAGGAGGTGTATGTGGAACAACCCCCCGGGTTTGTTGATCCTACACATCCGGATTTTGTTTTTAAATTAGATAAAGCTCTTTATGGTTTAAAACAAGCCCCTAGGGCTTGGTATGAAAGACTTTCTTCATTTTTAACTTCAAATGGTTTTAAGAAAGAAAAATTGACACAACCTTGTTTACAAAACATGTAGAAAAAGATATTCTTATTGTGCAAATTTATGTGGATGATATTATTTTTGGTTCTACTAATGAATCTCTTTGCAAAGCTTTTGAGTCATGCATGAAGGATGAATTCGAAATGTCTATGATGGGGGAACTCAACTATTTCCTTGGACTCCAAATCAAGCAAAAGAAGGATGGGATCTTCATCAATCAAGCCAAGTACACAAAGGAACTAATCAAAAGGTTTGGGCTTGAAGGATCGAAAGTAAGCAAAACTCCCATGGCAACAACTACAAAGCTTGACAAGGATGAACAAGGTAAAAGTGTAGACATTAAACTTTATAGAAGCATGATTGGTAGCTTGCTTTATTTGACGGCTAGTAGGCCGGATATTATGTTTTCCGTTTGTCTTTGTGCACGTTTTCAATCTTGTCCTAAAGAATCTCATATAATTGCGGTTAAACGCATAATTAGATACCTTAAGGGCACTATTGAAATGGGTTTATGGTATCCTAAACCGGATTATTTGAAATGAAGAGTTTTTCGGATGCCGACTATGCGGGTTGTAGGGTAGATAGGAAGAGCACAAGTGGAACATGTCAATTCTTAGGTAATTGTCTTGTATCTTGGTCTTCCAAAAAGCAAAATTCGGTAGCCCTATCAACCGCCGAGGCGGAGTATGTTGCGGCCGGAGCTTGTTGTGCACAAGTTCTTTGGATGAAATATACTCTCCTTGACTATGATTTACGCTTTGATCATGTTAAAATATTTTGTGATAATACTAGTACTATTCACATGACAAAGAATGCAAATCAACATAGTAAAACCAAACACATTGATATTAGGTATCACTTTCTTAGAGATCATTATGAGAAAGGTGATATTGATATTGATTATGTTTCTACCGATTTTCAACTTGCCGATATTTTTACTAAACCTTTAAACTATGCTAGATTTTCATTTATTTGTGGTGAGTTGAATGTTTGCATTATAGATTCTTAAAAATAAAAATTTTTTCCATTGGTATTTTAACCCTTTTTGATGTATGACAAAAAGGGGGAGAATAAGTTTAGTTTGATATTATTTGAGAAAAAGAAAGTTTTGATATTATTTGAGTTTCATTTTATGAAAAAAAAGAAAAAGGAAGTTTGTGTTTATTTGACTTTTTAAGTTTCATGAAGAAAAAGGAAGTTTGATACTATTTAAGTTTGGACAAAAACTATTGTGTTTGTTAAAATGCTTTATGTATGCTTACATAGCTTTTCATATTCATGATAAATACATAGCATTGTTTGAGGGGGAGCTTTCCAAGCTCTTCTTCCTTTATTTGTTTAAATAACCTATATGTTTTGTCATCATCAAAAAGGGGGAGATTGTTGGCCCAAGGTTACAATCACCCAGGATTAGTGTATTTTGATGATTACAAAACATATTAGTTATTTGTACTAATAACATTTGTTGTTTAAGTGTGTTTCAGATTTCTATTCATTCTAGAAGTCTTCTCTCACAAATACAAGGATTTGGACTCAAGTCAACTCAAATTGGGCTCAAGAATGCAATATTGAAGATCAAGTGAAGATAGCTCATCTTGAAGCATAGCCTTGAAGTCTTTTAGAGTTTGTAAGTTTAGAATGTTAAAGTTTGAATATAGGAAATTTGGCTCTAGGATTTGCACACACATTTGTTTCATATATTTCCTATGTTTTTGAAATTGTTTATTTCTAAGTTTTATGCCTTAGTTTATATATACATGTACCAAAAGCTTTATCTTGAAAATCTTGTTTAAAACATGTGTATAAACTATTTTCTGCATAATACTTAGTTATATGTATTTTTAAAATAATTTTCAAAATTTTTCTAACTCAAAACAGCCCAGTTTTTCAGTTTCAGGCAACATCGGTCGACCGGCCCGGTCGACCGGCAATGTGTCTGGACATGCACTGTTTGTGCATGTCCGTCGGTCGACCGGACCGGTCGACCGACGGAGAGCAGATTGCTCTCGGGATATTTCGGTCGACCGGACCGGTCGACCGGAAGAAGGAAACTGTGTTTCCTCCTTTTGGGTCGGTCGACCGGACCGGTCGACCGAGAGCCAACGGCTCTTTCCAGAAGGGCTGGCGGTCGACCGGACCGGTCGACCGCCAAGCCTGCAACATAGCAACGGCTCTTTCCTCTTTGGGCAATTCTGAAAATCTGTTTTCTTTTTCTGCTTTAACAGATTTTTGGAGAGTTGTTGGGGAGCTTTTTCAGAGAAAATAAGACAAAAAGAAATTGTTTTTAACCTAATTTCTAAGCCTATAAATAGAGGAGAAGTCTCTCTTGCATTTCACTAAGAAAATCCTCAAGTTTGTGTTGTTTTCAAAAGAGAAAAGAAAAGAGTTTTTAAGCCTTCATTCCAATTCTTCTTGAGCTAGTTTTTCAGTTGTGTTTGATTGTCTATATCACTCTACAACTGAAGTTTTCTCACCACACTTCATAGAGCCAAAAATCCTATACTCATTCTATAGTGAAGTTGTAATTGAAGTGAGAGTGTTTGTAAAAGAATTTGAGAAAGAGTGTAGTGATCTTGTTGTGATCACTTTGTTCTTGTATTCCTTTCCTTGTGGAGCAACCTCTTCGGTAGAGGTCCTTTGTACTTGGTGGAGCTAGGTGCTCGGTCTTCGGTAGACCAATTGTAAAGGCATCCTCGGTGGATAGTGGAAACCCTTCACGGAGGTGAAGGCGGGGACTAGAGCAAGTGTGCTCGAACCTCGAAACAAATCATCTTGTTTGCGATTGCCTTTGCGTTATTCTTGCTTTCAATTTCTCTTGCTTTATATTGTCTTGAATTATTTGCTTGAGAACTAACCCTCTACTTGTGCAATCTTGTCTTGTTTACTTTACTTGCTATACTTGTTGTGTTACATTGTGTGCATTTCATTTTCCATCATCATACTTGGCATTGATCGATCACTCCTCAATACAACACGGTTGCATTGCGCATAGGGGTGCCATCGGATCGGATACGGATCGGATATTGTCTTTACCATATTCATATCCGCACCCAACCTTCGGATACGGATACGGATACGGATATTGACGGATGTGAAAAAATGATATCCGTATCCGCTAAAATCGGATATCGGATATAGATCCGATATTAGCGGATCGGATACGGATACTAATCGGATATATAAAAATGGATACGCTTAAGGAACAACTAAATAGATATACTTATATTACTTTTTATCTCGTTTACAACAATATTAAATGTGATACATATTATGATATTATTGTAGACATATCAATGCTTCCACCGTATCCATTGTCATTCGACTTCTATAGCAATATATTACACGAGCGCGGTGCTATATATCGATTCGGATGGCATGATTGATGTCGAAATATTCAAAATATCTCATGCTACTCTTACAAGAATCGAATACTTTTCACTATCACTTTTTCACCAACTCAATATATCAAAATTTATTGCCTCATTCCATTGAAGAATAGTCTCTTTCATACGAATATCATTGTCAAGCACCTAACTTTCGGATATCGGATCGGATACGGATAGGATATTGCTTTTACCATATCCGTATCCTCACCTAACTTTCGGATACGGATACGGATACGGATATTGGCGGATGTGAAAAAATGATATCCGTATCCGGGTTGGAGGCGGATTCGGATACGGATATCCGCGGATAATCCGTATCCGGTGGCACCCCTAATTGCGCACCTCTAACCCATTTCAAGGGGAATTGGGAGGAAGGAGTTCAGAACCTCGCAAGGGGTATTCGGCTCTTAGTCGTGTTTTGAGAGATCGTTGCATCACTCATTTTATTAAAGTTTAAAAAGATTATTAGATTAGCATTCACACCTATTCAACCCCCCCCCCCCCCCCCCCCCTCTAGGTGTTTTTCAGAAAGTTCTCACAGAAATCCGTGAGAACCGTTCTTAGGAGATCAACTCACTTTGTTTGTGTGTATGTATGAAGATAGAGAGGGAGGGAGGGAGGGGGAGGAGAGCAATTTTCTAATATATTAATAATTTATTTTACAAACATGCCATTTCCTGTCATAGAAATTTTTTTTTTTAATATTGAAATTTCTCTTTCTCATGTTGTGTTTATTCGGAAATGTAAGAATATGAGAATTAGAGACTTCTTAGAAGTAATAGAGAGTAACGTTAAGTTTTTAGGTTACATCAAGATTACTTTTTGACCGACTCAAACAGTAAACAATTCACAAATTATTCAAAAATTTCATGAAAAATCACGGAGGAAAATCATCTTTGCTAGTACTCGAAGTTTCTTGCTATTTCGGCTCTATTTAGTCTGAGGCACAAAATGTAGAAGTTGTAAGTTTTTAGAAGATGATATAAGAGATTCACATTAAAATTTTGGGTCAAATCAATAATTACTCCATCATTATGCCTCCACTCAATTTTGTTGACGTTTTAATGACACTCTAATTTTTCAAGCAAGTTTTCACATGAAAGCTTTGTTCTTGAAGTGCATTACTCCATTGTCATGTGTGTCCATCGTTTGCCTCCTCTACACTAATGCTAACTTGCTCAAGAATGTATATACCTATACTTACACAAAAGAATCACATTCATTAAATTCTTTTGAAAAAGACACCAAGCGAGATCTCATCACATCCCCACAAATCCATAGGGAACGGATGTTTTCACCCAAAAAATGAGAAAGACACCTCACAAATTATTACAAGTGTGCAATTAATTTTTTTTAACATTTACACCCTTAGTGAAAAGTTCAAAATACCCTTTCATTCTTCCTCCCATCCTCCCTCTCCTCGGCGTTCCCCCTCCTCTTCCTCCCCCCATGCCAGCTCGTGGGGGGAAGGGGGGGATTTGGGGGAGGGATGGGGAGCTCAAGGGGAGGAAGTGGTCGCTGGTGAAGGAGGGGCGAAGGTCGAGGGGGATCGACGGTGAAGGTGGGAGAGGATGATTAGAAGAAGAAGAGAGTATTTTGGTCTTTTTTTATTTTATTTTTTTTAGGATGACTTTATCACATTTGTGGAGGAACAGATTTAGCCACCCCAAGAATGATGAAGGCCTCCCAAAATATTTATAAGTGTGTCATTATTATTTTACAATTTTATTCATGGTGAAATGTCCAAAAAATCATTCTTCTTCCTCCTTCCTTCCTCCTCTCACCGATCCCCATCCTCCTCCTCCTCCGGCACCCCCCTCCGCCCTCCCCTTCCCAGTCGTTCCCCCTGCCCCTCCCCTCCTCCTCCTCCCCTCCCCCACCCCATCCCTTTCCCTCACTCCTTCCCTCCCCACTCTGTTCGGCCAGAGTTGGCCGAACCGGGAGGCTCTGTTCAGCCGAGCGGAGTGGCCGAACAGAGGGGGAAGGGGAGGGCATGGGGGGGGGGGGAGGGCAGGGACGCCGGAGAGGAGGACAGGTCAGGGGGAGGAAAGAGGGGTTGCCGGCGAGGGGGGCATGAGAGGTTGGGGGGAGGTAGGGGGAGAGGTCGGGGGGGAGGAGGGGGGAGGGGGGAGGTCAGGGGGAGAAGGGGGGTGGCCGACGAGGGGGGAGGAGAGGGGTTCGTCGGCGAGGGGGGTTGCCGGCAAGGAGGGGAGGCCGGAGAGATCGGGGGAGGCAGGGGGAGAGGTCGGGGGGAGGAGAGGGGGTGGTCGACGAGGGGGGGAAAGAGGAGGTGGCCAGGGAAGGAGGGGTTCGTCGGCGAGGGGGAGGCCAGGGGGAGGAGGTGTCGCCGACGTGGGGGGAGACCGGGGTCCGCCGGCATGAGAGGGAGAGGAGGAGGGAAGAAGAGGACGGTGTTTTGAGGGTTTTTTAAAATATTTTGAGGGTACCTTAATCAAATTTGGGGTGCTCTAATCTATGGAGTGCCTTCCTCATTCTTAGGGGGTGGCAATATCCGTTCCCCATTTGTGGCTGTCTTAATCACTGAGGTTGCCTTTATAATTTTTTGAGATGGAAATATCCGCTTCCAAATCCAAAGGGTACCTCACTCTTTGCAATCAAAGGGGAAAAAGAATCAGTGAGAATAATTGCTTCACAGCAGTGTGACACGAAGCCCTACAGCCCAAAGTCCCTTTCCTTTTCTCCGAAAGGATAGAGAATCAAAAGCACTTCACATGTGAAAGCTATGGACTAAAGGAAAACAAAAGGACCCACCATGTGCATTCTCTGGCTTCTTCCATACTGATCCCTAGTCTGAAGTGCTCACTGGTGGAGAGTGGGGGGGGGGGGGGGGGGGGGGGGGGAGGGGGGGGTTAAAAATTTACAAGAGCAAGAGAGAGGCAGTAATTGAAGCAACAGGGCTGCAAAAGATTGTCGGAGTAATGGCTAATGGGAGCTTGCAACCAAGTACCAACACCCTCCAGCCTGCAAAACAAACCCCCACACTGCATTTATTGCTTCTGTACTCGGGAGAAGGCATGGCTCTTGTTGAAGATGGCCCCATGGCCAACCCATCCATGATGTTTATGAGCTCGGCATGGCATTTTAGAATTAGGGGAGATTTGGATTCAGTTCATGTGTGTGAGCCACACACATATAATAAGAGGGCCAATCCCGTATTGACACGTGGATTAAAACTCTTATAAAATGTGTGTGAGACCCACACACATAGCATATTATAAGAGGATCAATACACGTGTCAACACATGATTGGCCCTCTTATTGTATGTGTGTGTGGCTCACGCACATGAACCGAACCCGGGGCGATTTGGCTTCTTCACTCTGATTATTTGAAAGCCCATTTTCAGGCGGCAAAAACAAATATTCTGAACTCTTTGAGTTTTGGTGCAGTAATATGGCACCAGAATTGATTTATGTTAAAATGTACTTGTTTAATTAAAGTTTAATGCAATTGTAAGAACATTAATATGTTATTAGGTCTAGTTCAGACTTGGGAGACCATCTCAAAGGCTAAGTTTTTAAGTGGAGTTGTTCAAATTCTTATATGTTAAAGATCATCTTCGACTCAAATCCGAACACATATTTATTAGGTTTAAAAACTAATTAGAGATTAATTAGAGAGAAAAAGAAAACGTCACTTGCACAAGAAAGTTTGGTATTTTTTTAAAAAAAAAAAAAAATTTTGGTCATCAATCTTTGGAGTTTGGTATCGCAATAGAGTGAACCATAACTTTAAAGTTTTGATACAACAATAAATATATTAAAATTTTAATTTTATAACCTGTTTATCTACATCTTTTTACATTACTCAGAGAGAAGTGGACGAGCATCATATATAAAGAGTCAGACATTGAGCAGGTTTATACAAAAAATAATTTTTCAAATTGAAACCCAGAGGTCAGGTGTTTGTACATAGTTATTTTTCAACTTCTCCCTGCAAGCTATTTTAATAATTTGAATTTTGTTTAGGAGGGAAAAAATCTTGCAATCTCCAACTCAAATTATTTTCAAGGTCCTGCAAATAAACATGGGGGTCCTACATCCCCAAGTCCAAAATATGGGGCTAGCCTGACCTTGAGGAGACCAGAACATCCTAGAGGTACTTAGCACTAATAATAAATTATATGACACACATGAACTGACTGTGCTTAGCCTAATCTTGAGCTTAGATGATCAATGTCCTTGGGTGGAGAACTGACAGTCTTTAAAAAAAAGTAATTAATTCCTTAATCCACAAGTGGCTCTGCTTCTTGCAGCCAGCACGAAGGCTCTGATATCAATGTATTGGGGTGTGTGTGTTTGGTGGGGTGGGAGTGGGGTGGTGGGGGGGTGGGGGGGGGGGGGGGGGGCGTGGGTGGCGCGGGGGCGGTGGGTGGGTCCAACTTTAAGGCCCTACCTTTTTGTTTAAAAAGAAAGAACGGGCTATGGACCTAAGGTACAGAACAAAAATTAGTGAGAAGCGTTAAGAATTGTGTAGAAGTTTGCCTGGAATACTGATCAACTGGGAGTGTTTAAAGTCAAAAGCCTGTTCTTTTTAGCCATAATATATGTGTGTGCGTGTGTCAAGTGCTCCTAGTAGGTCTCCTTAGATTACAATTTAAGGAGACGGTTAAAACTCCAACATCTCAATTTTTTTTCACGATCCGACCGCACATTATCATATTCATGTTATAAGATGCACGCATATAAAAAATCATGTGATTTGAAGTTCATTTACTCATTGATCTAATCGTTCCATTTTGTTCTACTGTTTAAAAACCGTTAATCTTTGAACCCAAAGAAAATAGAGTAAATAAACTTCAAATCACGTGATTTTTTATATGCATACGTCTTATAACATAAATATGATAATGTGCGGTCGGATCGTGAAAAAAAATTGAGATGTTGGAGTTTTAAGCCGTATCCTTAGATTACGATCTAAGGAGACCTACTAGTAACACTTTTCCCTATATATATATAATAGGGTCAAGTGTTACTAATAGGTCTCCTTAGATTACAATCTAAGGAGGAGGCCTAAAACTTACCATGTACCATTCATATGAATGGTCCACTCCATTTATCATGATTTTAATATCCTAAACTTCTTATGTATAAAAAATCATGTCGTTTGAATTTTTTTTACCCATCGATCAAACAGTATCATTTGTTCTATGTTAAAAAATCATTCATTTTGTAATCATTTGATACATGGGTAAAAAGTATCAAAAGTGCATGATTTTTTATACACAATCATTTTAGGATATGTAAATCAAAATGAATGGAGTGGATCTTCCTTAGAGATGCTCCATGGTGGTATTTTAAGCCTCCTTTTTAGAGTATAATCTAAGTAGACCTAGTAGGAACACTTTTTCATATATATATATATGT